>VMDO01009342.1:0-77928 GCA_007922755.1 Pedetes capensis | reverse complement strand
TAGATCGGAAGGGTCTTTGGTTAGATTGATTCCAAGGTATTTAATCTTCTGGTGGGTTATCATGAATGGTATCTTTCCTGAAATTTCCTTCTCTTCTTGTTTGGAATTGGTATAAAGAAAGGCTATTGATTTTTGTATGTTAATTTTGTAGCCTGCAACTTTGCTGAAGGAATTAATTAGATCCAGAAGTTTTTTGATTAAGGTTTTGGGGTCTTTCAAGTATAAAATCATATCATCTGCAAATAATGATAATTTGACCTCTTCCTTGCCAATCTGTATCCCTTTGATTTCTTTCTCTTGTCTGATTGCCCTGGCCAGAACTTCAATTACTATGTTGAATAGAATAGGAGAGAGAGGACATCCTTGTCTTTATATTTCTCTCCCTTTTTTCTTCCCCTGAAGCTCCATCCCTTCTAATTTCTCTCACCATTTGACATTATTTAAAATTTTTTTTATACTTTACACATTTAACACTTTACAATATTGTGCTCCAACTATTTTTTATTTATTATATTTATTTACCTTATACCAACTAGTATTCAAATACAGTTATAATATATCCTGTAATAATCCTTAGTGAATTAAGCTTAGCTCATGTCCTTTTCTCTTGCCTGTTCTTCTAAGACTACTGATAAGTGTTTGACATTTATGTGTTCCTAAATCCGTGGTTTATCTTTGAATAAAATCTTAATTGAAGTCCTTTCCTTCCTATTATTAAATTATTACTAGAATTGTGATTTTTTTCAATATTTATTTACAGTTAAGATATTCTTAGCATATTTTGTTTATTATAATTTTCTGTAGGCAACCTGGAGTGCTGGCTTGAATGAAAATTTAGATTCTTAAGAGTCTCATAATCCATATTTGAATATATATTGTTTTTCAAAATGTGGTGAAGGCCTAACAAGTACATTATGAAAAGAAAGAATATGCATTGTAATTCACTGCTTGACATTTTATTTTGTTAATACATAGCATACAATTAAATATTCTATCATATATATTTGAATAGTCGTATATTCAGAAACTAGTTCTAAAAATCTATTAAAACTTATATCATCAGAGTCCTTCAGTAGAAGTCCATGCTATCCTGCTGGTCCACATTTCTTTTTATTTATTTATTTATTTTTTATTTTTTAGATACCAGGGGCTTAATACTAGGGTCTTACACATGCTTTATAAGTTCTCTACCTTTGAGCTGCACTCCTACCCCATTTTTTAATCTTTTATCTTGAAACAGGATCTCACTAAGTTATTCAGGATGCCTCTGGCCTCAAATATGTGATCCTCCTGCTCCCACCTCCTCTGGCATTGCTGGGATTAGAGGCAAGCACCACTGTGCCCAGATCCACATTTCTTTTGGTATTCTATTCTTGTAGTTATGTTTATTTGTCCTCACATACATAATTACCCACTGATGTCCCTGCTTATTTCATGGGCGTAGCCCCTTCTTTTTTGTTTCAGTTTACATCTAGAAACCTGAGAGCACCTTTTTTCTTTTACAACACCCTCAAGTCTACATGAAAAGTGGAACTTGAGTATATCTTAAAGTCAAATGGCAAAAGAAAAAAGATGAGTAGGAAAGAAGAAAAATGTCATTTTCAGTAGAAGAAAGTACCTGCGGTGGTGTGGAAATGAATATGCCTATAATAATGTAAGAGAAGCTGAGCAATAAGAAGGTGAAGAGATGTATCTAAAGTTGCTCAGATA
This sequence comes from Pedetes capensis, assembly GCA_007922755.1. NCBI lineage: Eukaryota > Metazoa > Chordata > Mammalia > Rodentia > Pedetidae > Pedetes > Pedetes capensis. The sequence continues at coordinate 76,218 of VMDO01009342.1, read as the reverse complement.
CCGTGAGAGCCAGATTAAGAGTATTCAAATTTTATCTTGTTGGAAACAATGCTTAACAAACATTACCAAGGAAAAACATGGAATTTTAAAGAGTATATTATTCTCTTTGCCAGAGGCTTCTTCCCCTTGGCCCCAATGGAAAGTCTGCCTTGTTTCTGTCTCCTTGGAATGTGTGGCCAAAAGTCTTGCCAAATGCTTTTTGCTTTGTTTTCTTGACTCTTCAATTCCCTGGATTACCAGTCCTTTCAGTTCTAGCCATCATCATTGTCTTTTCCTTCCTTCCTTCCTTGCTTCCTTCCTTCCTTCCCTCCCTTCTTTCCTTCTCTTTCCTTCCAGAATCTTTTTTTTCTCTTCGTCTTCCATTCTTAATCAACTCTTAAGTATCTTATTGTAAATTTTAGTTTTACCCTGTCTTTAATTCAGATGAATAACATTTCTTTGGTGACTCATCACAACAACTACATGATTTCAATGAATATTTCATCAGAGTAAAGAAAAATATCCTTTATTCAGAGGAACCTACCAAAGTTGAAATACACAGTAGAATAGACACACTCTGTTTTGTTTTATGAATTTTACAATTGCCAATGTTTAAAGAGCTCAGTTGCTAGAAGCACAAGAAAAGTTGTTTCCTCTATTGGTAATACCTCAATACAAATACCTAGCTGTGTTCCTGATATTTACCTCAATTATGAGACAAACACACTACAAAACACTGTTTCCTGATAAAAATTGCTCTATTACAGTTAGAACTCTCCAGTCGTGAATGTTTATGTGCTAGATATACATTTTTGTTTTTTTTTTTCTTTTTCACTTGGCAATTGTGCAGGTTAGGAAAATGCTAAGCAATGATTATGCTGGTTTTTGATTTCCCACAGCAAATGTGTTTGCAATCTGTACTTTGAAGGCTATTTCTAATGCTATCATTTGCAAGTTTCTTCAGTTGATGGAGTTGGCCATCTCAGCTGCCTCTACCTGACTCTTCCTTGTCCAGTTATTTTAATGAATGCAGATAGCTACTAAAAGGATTATTCCAAGGCCTTCTAAGTACTCTAAACTCATAATCCTGGATTTTGTATTAGAAAATGACTGTGAACCTTTTTGGCCACCTCAGCTCTCTCTTTCAAGGGTTTAGTGAGGAATAAAATAAAAGGTCTGGCAGTCAACACAGGTTTCCCATTGCTATCTGCCAGCAAGTATTATAGAAAGTGTCTATTTTGAAGTATTGTTATCTAAGTTACACAGAATGAGCCCTATTATCACAAAATCATCTAAATGGCATACTAGGGGACTGATTAATCTTCCTATGTTATAGTTAGGTGCCAGCAAGTTGAGTCCTATTCATAGCGACCCTATGTACAACAGAATAAAAACACTACCTAACACTGTGTCATGCCTGACACTCTTGTCAGTGCTTTTCTGTTATTCATAGAGTTTGGGATGGATGTCTGTTTGGGGAGAAGGCTGCCGGGTCCTTCCCAGTACCCAGAATTCCCAAGTGGGATCCCATCCTAGTACTATACAGGCCCAACCTTGCATAGCTTCTGGGAACTGACCAGGTCCTATGTAAGGGAAGTATTGTGGTAGACATAGCACATAGTAGTTGTTTGTAGTACAGATGATGGCAGTAATTTTGGTAGTAATTTATTGTCCCACAAATTTAAAAACAATTCTTTCTTCCCCTTACTATGAGCCTTGATGTTACTGTTGTTTAGTGCCATCTTGTTGGGTCTGACTTATACTGACCCTATGTACAACAGATAAAACTGTACCCAACACTGTGCCATTCCTGGTACTATTGTCATTGCTTCTCTGCTCTTCATATGGTTTTTGATGGCTGATTGTTTTGCAAGCAGGCAGCCAAGTCCTTCTACCATGCCTACAACATATGGTATTCCCAAGTGGTATCCCATTGAAGTATTAACCAGGCCCAACCCTGCTTGGCTTATGAGATCTGACAAGATTCAATGCCAGGGTGGCATGGCTATAGGCATACACCAAGATATTATAAGATTATGTGATAATGGAATAAACTGTGATTCAGGGGCTGCATTTCTATACACAATCAAAGCCTGAATCTATCACTGTAGTAAACAGTAAGTATTATTCTGTATTTTCATATATTTTAAATTATAAAACATCTTTTAGTTTGGAGGAAAAATGTCCAAAGGTCACCTGATTGTAAGATGTATATTACACTACAGTCATGTGGCATTGAGCTGATTCAGTCTTTCAGTAAATAGGAAATCTCTTGGTCTTTATAACAAAATGAAGGTAAAATCCTTATGCTTAATTAATCACACTATACAACATGTTAAATATTTTTAATAGATACCAGTATTGACTCTACACAGGGGAAGCTATCTGTTGTCAACCCATGCATATAATGCGTTGCTTTTAGTGTTTGATTTGTTGTAACTAGTGTTTTGTTCTAGATGAGAAGAGCTCATATTTTGAATGCCAATACCTTATTGATTAGGACCAAAGTTCTTGTTTTATTGACACTCTCCAGCCAATGTATAAAGCCAAGAACTTCAAGATTCCATAAGGATTGACTTGTAAATAGTATTCTATCTCCTCAGCAGAACCTGACCCTTAGTATTCTTAGAGAAGATGAACCAAAAGCTTCAACTCTGACAAAATTATTGTGTTGATGAAATCAATATCAGAAAATTGTTGGCAACTTCTGATGAAAAATCTCCTCTTTAACCAATTTGTGAAATCCATATGTTTACAAATTGTGTCTTTGAATGAATGCATGCTTATTTTTTATGGAGTTCAAAGCAGTGAATGATTACATTTCCCATACAAGCATACCATATAGTCAGTTGATTTTCCAGCATGACTTCTCAGATAATGTTTTCATTTTAGTTTTAAGAAGATCTGCTTTAACTCTCATGGAAGATTTGGATGTTGTTTTTAGAAATATGCTCACATGCACAGAAAATTTTGTTAAATATTTCATAAGAACACAAATAACATAAATGATCCTTACAAAGAATTTCCTTCCTCTTCCTTTTAGAATCATGGATGACTAGAGATGACAAGCCATGAAAAAATTAAGATTTGTTCATATAACCAGTTGTATTCTCTCTAAAAGTCTATCATGAAAAGTTAGAAAAGTATGGTAGCATACCATAATCTTTACCCAATGTAATCTCACTCATTCTATTAGCTTAAAAAAATGACTGGCAGAGTGCATGTTAATGATATGAATGACTATAAAGATATTTTAAAATACAATTATAGAAAAGTGTTCTTTGTGTCTACAATATATTAGTTCTTTTGGTCTTCTAAATTAAATCACTCTGTGGTTATATCTGTGTTATCTCTTCTTATTAAAAACTGTAAAAAATAAATATTCACCCAATTGTGCAGAAGAGTCTTAAATTTTCATCTTGTTTATATTCATATATATATACATATATATACTATATATAATATATATACATATATACTATATATACATAATATATATGTGTGTATACACACACACACACACACACACACACACACACACACACATATATATATATATATATATATATATATATATATATGTATATATGTATGTATTCATTGGCCCATTTGAAAAGTTATCTAATTACAATTAGAAATCAAAACTAGTAAAATTTTGGATTTAATGAAACTCAACAAATTTATAAATTTTTGAGATTATAAATTTTTCTTTTTCTTCATTGCTGAAGAACTAACTTATGGCTTCATACACACTAGTCAAGTACTCTACCACTGAGCTGAACTCTTACCTGCCTTTTTGTTTTTATTTTGAGACAAATTCTCATTAAGTTGTGCAGTCTGCCTCTGGCCTAGAGCTCATGACTTTCCTGCTTCAGCTTCCCCACTTGCTGGGATTATAGGCATGTACCTTGGTGTCCAGCTTCAATTTCGTAGTTATACCATATAGTGAGATATTGAATTCAAAGAGAAAAAGTAAGTCTTGCAAGGCAATCAATTGTTGGATAAACAAAAATGTAGAATTATTTTTTGAAGAGATATTCAGTGTTCATTTGAGTACACCAAATTGTTTTTCTAAGAGTGGCTGAAGCATTGATATTGGACTAAAAACAAAAATAATTATATTGTTCCATTTATTTTTGAAAATCTATTCCATGACTGCATTAAACATTCATTTTTAGTAAATAACCCAAAATTGGCATATGATTTTGCATTTATAAAAAGGAATTCAGAATAATTTCTCAAAGATATAGGAAAACTAATTTTGTGTATTAAAGTTTTCATAGTACACAGAAGGAGAAAAAGTTAAATTATTATTTTCATATTTTTCAGTATGTATTTTATTTGTAATTTGACACATGGTAATCATACAGGTTTATGGAGTATAGTATGTCATTTCAAAAACTGTATGTAATGTGTAATGATCAGTTAGGGTAATTGACATATGTACTACATATCCTTTTTGTTGTGAATATTCAAAATTCTCTTTACTAGCTATTTCGAAATATTCAACTAATTGTTGCCAACCATAATCATCTTACTATGCTATAGAATGCTTGTGTTGTTAGGCATCATGGAGTTGGCGTCCTACTCATAGCAACCCTACCTACAACTGGCAAACAGTTTTATTTTATTTTATTTTTTTTGTTAATGCTTCATTGCTACTCATAGGGTTTTCAATGGCTGATTCACCTGGGGGAGTGAGTTGCTGGCTCCTTCTCGCAAGCCTATAGCACTTGGTGTTCCCAGGTGGTCTCCCACCCAATTACTAACCAGGCTCAACCCTGCTTATCTTCTGAGATCTGATGGAATAGGACTCCACAATGATATGGATGCAAGCATACAGAATGTTAGAAGTTATTATATTGATAGAGTTACTTCTATTACTTAATAGAGTTGAATCTTAAACCAAATTCCCTGCTACTCATTCTGATATACTCCACTCATCTCAAAATATTATATTTACCAAAAGTTCCCTATCATTAATATGAAGATAAAATACCAAGAAAATGATGCTTTCCTACCAAGCTATACTTGAGGGTTGAACCCAGGGCCTCACACATGCTAGGGAAATGCTTTCCCACTGAGCCACATCCCTAGTTCCTTTCTTATATTTTATTATTTATTTATTTATTTATTTATTTATTTATTTATTTATATTATTTGGAGAGAGAGTCTTGCTAAGTTGAGCATACTGCCTCTGGCTTCAACTCATCATACTCCTGACTTTGCCTCTTGATTCCTTATTGTTGATGAGTTCTTTAAGAATGTATTTCAGTGAGTTCTTCAAGGTTTAATCATCTCAGCTTTCTGTAGTATGTTAAAAGACCTAACTCATAGCGATTCCCTGATAAGTAAATTTTGGGAATGAAATACAGAGGGATAAAATATGATGCTTGTAATCTAAGTGTTAAAATAATTCTTTTATATATTCTTTTACATATTAATGGTGAGGTTCAAATCTCCCTCTGAATTTTCTATCTGAGTAACTAATTGGTAAACTTCTTCAGTACTTATTAAGAACTGATAGAGTCTTTAACCTTCAATTTATTTAAATGGAAAAAGAAAACTGGAATACAGTTCCTCTCCCTAATGAAACTCAAAATTAGTTTACTTGGCAATAGAAAAAATAAGGACAATATGATACTATGTAAATTAAATGTTAATTTTTATTGTTGAGGAGATGAATACTATGATACTCCAGGAAATTAATGGGAAAAAGAATAGCCTTCTTGGATAAGTTAGTATTATAACTAAGTCATGGCATATGTACATTTTTCTCAGAAACATATGTGAACTGAAATATATGTTAGCTCTCAAATTTATACAATTAAAATTATTTTATGTGAAACAGTATGTGTATTACATATCATAAAATGAATTTAATAAAATGATATATGATCAGACACTTACATTCTTGTTTTGGATTTGTAATTTCTCATAAGATATGTTTCTTCTCTACAAGAGGTACTTCTCTAAATGTTAGATTTGGTAAACCAAGGATACTAAAAGAGCTAACATCAATATGATGAACTCTCTTTAGCTAATTAAACCTTTGTGTGTATACGATTAGTGCAGAAACTAGTGAAGTAATTTGAAGCACAGAACTTTGGTCTATATGGAATACTAAAAACTGATCGTGGAGTCAAACTATTACATAATGCTTCCTAATCTATTTATAACCACTTATGTAAATATAATTACAATTATTACTTTTTGATATCTTTTCTCAACTTCAAAAGAGAAAGAAGGGAAAAGGCATTTAATTTTCAAATATTTTAAGAATGTAGAAAATAGAATATACTGTTTTTTTGTATTTTTAAACTGTACCTTGGTGCCCAGCTTCAATTTCATAGTTATACCATATAGTGAGATATTGAGTTCAAAGAGTCAATTGTTGGATAAACAAAAATGTAGAATTATTTTTCTGAAGAGAAATTCAGTGTTCATTTGAGTACACCAAATTGTTTTTCTAAGAGTGGCAGAAGCATTGATACTGGACTAAAAACAAAAATAATTATATGGTTCCATTTATTTTTGAAAATCTATTCTATGACTGCATTAAACATTCATTTTTAGTAAATAACCCAAAGTTGACATATAATTTTGCATTTATAAACATAAACATATAATTGTAAACATAAAAAGAAGTATTTTGGGTCAAGAATCTTTTGTGTTGCAGATGAGAGCACTATCTTGGTTAATGTCAGCAGCAAAGAAATTTACTGAAATAATATCGTGTAGCTAGTAGAATTAATGGAGAAACAAAAGAGCGAAGCTTAAAAAAAGAGGGCATCTAAAGGTATGAGATGAACATGTACTCAAGATCTAACTTTTCAGAGTACACAAGAACAAGTTGATTAAAATGCCATGACTAGCCAAGAGTGGTGGCCCATGCCTATAATCCCAGCTACATGAGAGACTGAGGCAAGGAGATCAAGAGTTTGAGGCAAGAAGCAACCTGAATAACTTAGCAAGACCTGATCTTCAAATCAAAAGTAGAAATAAATAAAGAAATAAGAATAAAAGATTAGATGTGTAGTTCAGTGGTAATGTGTTTCCAAGGCATGCATGAGGTCCTCAGGTTCAAATATTCAGTGCCACAGGAGAACAACAACAAAAAGAAATGTCACCACTGGTATCTCTCTTGCTTTCTCAGCAGATGCCACTGGGCCATTTCTGCTCCCCAAACTGTGAAAACTTTCTTTATTCTGCCTATGTATTTGTCCCTCTTTTATAAGTCCCAAAGATCTTAAATACACCTGCCTAATGCAGATCTTACCTATGCCTACTGCATTGGTGGTGAGCATATGCAGAAATGCTGAAATAGTCCATTCCAACATAAGGAGCTGTGACTCTCTCTTCCTACCCCGACTACTGTATTCAAAGAGGCACTTACTCAAAAGTGGAATGATGTTGAAATATTGAATAGAAGATAGAAAAATATTCCTCACTGTACAGTGAGAGAGTTCAAACATTCACAAAGTTGTACTTGTATTTTCTATTATTCTTTAGTTAATTAATAAAATATTTGGTGTTCCTTGACAGGCTGATTTTACAAATAATCAATGTACTACAATGTCAATTTTACAAAATTTTTCTATAATATGTTCTTCCTTCTGGGAGAATCAAGCTTAACATTAATCATCAATTTTGCTATTTAAATATGATTTTGAATGAGCCGTTAGACTACAATGAGTAGTTAAACTACAAATGTGCTTTCCATTCTTCTATAGACACATTCTTCAAAATTTGAAAGAAAATGGAAGGGAATTACAAACTGCCTATTTATAAGAAAAAAGCAGGAGATGGGAGTGGTAGTCCATGTCAGTAAACCCATTGACTAGGCAGGCCAACGCAGCAGGATCACAAGTTCCAGAAAGTATGTGTGTAAGGTCTTGGGTTCAATTCCCAAGAAAATAATAACATTCTAAGTAACAAAACTCTTTTATAGAATGAATAATAAATGGTTGCTATCATCTCATTTATTATTAGTTTGTAAAGCTCTAATAGTTTTCCCATTATACTTAGATAATGTAAGATGCTGACTAGGTTGGATGGTCACAATTATATTACATTTATCAAGCAATATGTCTGTGTGTAAAGCATAATATGTTTCAGTAAAACATAATTACCAGCAAAGGTAGAATTGGAATAACAGCTGATAAATACTTTGAAACATATGAATTAATAAAATTAATATTAGTACATAGTATAAACAGTATTATTGCTAACATTTTTAAATAATAGTATTTATAATGGATTTTGTGATTTAGATTAAACATATTTTACTTGTATTCATAAGTTTTTATTCCACAAATTGAAGTTGAAGACCAAGTTTTATATTAGGCATTAGTTTTGGTAGATTTTATGGTTTGATGATTGAAATCAAAACCCCAGAACTATAAATAAGATGCAGAGTATAGAATTGAAAAACTGGATATTTTCAATTGGATCAATAGTAAGACCTAATCAATTAAATTGTATAATCTACTGACATATAAGAACTGAGGTAACCAAGGCACATGAATACAAGGTGTGATCCAAAAATATATTCAATGTTTAAGTAAAAAAATTAGCTAAAGGATACATTGCCATTAATTCCTCACAAAATGCGTCTCCTCACTTTGAATGCAGTAATTATCTCGTTCTTGCCACTTTCTCAAGCAGGTCTGGAAGACTTCTTTCATGTCTTTAGTTGCACTGTTATGGCTGCCGTGCTGTCCTCAGTCAAGATAAAATGTTTACCTTTTTTGGTCATTTTGATGCTAAAATTGTTTGTGAAACATGATTTAGGACCACTTTAAAACCTACCTTCTCTTAAAGTTAGCTTACACTCAACTAACTGCAGTGAATAAGCTGAAACTTTGCACACACTGTTACTAAGGTTGAGGTATTGCTTCCCCCTTCCTATATTGCAGATCCCTCCCTTTCCATTGCATGGCATGTTGCAGCACCACTCATGGTATTGTTTTAATTACATCTGGTAAAACTGGTATGCAGAATAAACATTTGAAATTATTTTCACTGCAACAGGAAAATACACTTCCACAGTGAAGAATATAGGTATTGAACTAACAAAGATGTTACTAATCATATGACAATATAAGGAGATGCATTGGTAATAAGGATGGGAATTCTTGCTTGGGTAAATGCTAAAAGTAGTGAATATGTAGGGCCAAAATTATTATGCAACAAATGAAGAAATGTAACCTGAAATTTTTATATTTTAATAATTTTCTCATTTATTTAATATGCCAAATTTTATATATTAAGTACTAGCAGGAGCTACACATTCTAGATAGTAGTTTGAAAAGACTTTGAAAATGATTGTAAAATAAAAAATTATGGTGCTACATCCTGGATCAACTGAATATTTTATTATTAGTTCAATTATTTTTTACCTTAAAAGAAGAACTCAGACAAAGGAATGATTTCTGATTGGGAGGTGAGGAGAGCAAGCTTGAGGAAGCTGCAAGAATGAGTGATTATTGGTCTCTAGGGAGAGGGAATCGGGTGACATATTCAAACAGTTGGCAACTCATCAGAAGTCATTTCTATAGATTTAAAAGATCAAACAGGAAAAAGAAATAAGGAGTGAGTTGGAAAGAATAACTTTCAGACGTAAGAATGACAGATGGTCAGTAAAAAAAACAACCCTCGTAGCATCATGGAAGAAAAATCTGGGACAAGAAAATGACATTCATTTATTCAGTCATTCTATAAGTATGTATTGAGTGTATGACTGTTCTAGGCATACTTCTAGGGGATGGAAATATATCGGCAAACAGAGAAGATGAAAAAACCTCTCATTACAAAGCTTTCATTAGGTGTGTGAAAAGACAATAAGTACAATAAGTAAATCATTATGTTTATTTTTTTTTTTAGATGTAGACTTGCTATGTTGTTAGTCAGGCCTCAAACTTACAGGCTCAAGCTATCCCCTTGTTTCAGCCTTCTGAGTAGCTGGTACTCCAGGTATACCAGGCATGATTTAGCTATTGAATTCTACAAAAAGTGATAGCAGGGATGGGAAAAGTTAATCAGAACATGATAGTTGGAGGGCCAGAAGGTAGGAAAGACAGTTGGCAGAAAATGTCTCAGTGCGATAAATAATATCTCAAGGAGGTAAAGAATGAGCCAGGAAAATATCTGAAAAAAGAGTACACCTGATCACTCAGTGCACTGTAGGAACATTGAGAGGTAAACCATTATTAAAATGAATCTCTTGAGGCAGAGTGATACTAGAAAACAACTTGAGAATAGTAAGAGTTGGTTGTAGAGTAAGGGTTGTTTTTGTTAGGTGCCTTCGAGTAGATATCCAACCCAGAGCGACCCTACATGCAAAAGGTGAAACACTATTGTCAGTGCTTCTCTGCTGTTCATAGGGTTTTCAATGGTGGGTTGATTTTGGGGAGTGGATTGCCAGGTCCTTCTACCAGAAGCCTAAGTACGTATCTGATGTTCCTAGGTGGTATCCCATCCAAGTAGTAATCAGGCCCGACCCTACTTAGCTTCTGAGATCTGACAGGGTCAGATCCCACAGGGCTATGGCTGCAGGCTAGAGTACAGGAGCCCATGTAAAATCTAGAAAATTTTTATTAGAACACATGCTTCCATGAACCTCTGAGATGAGAGGTCATTAAAAGCCCTTGTGGTTTACAGGATCACTCTGACTTCATTTTTGATAACACATTGTCAGTAGGCAGGTTGGAAATATAGATATACTGCAATAATCTAAGTAAGTGGTTATGGTGACTTGAACCAGGAAAGGAGTAGTGGGTTTTTTTGAACATGAGTGTTGCTAAGCAGCATGCTAGAAAAACCCAGAAATGCTCTTTTGTCTATTAATACAAATCTAAAAGATAAATGTTAGTTCCATTCTACAAATGATAAAAATGAAAAAAAAATGGTTATAAATCTTACAGAAAGGGCTAGAGTCAGTATTTGAAAAACCTGAGTGTAAACAGAGGCCTCTGTGTCTGTCGTGAAGGCGGCAAATCAATCTGCCTTAAGATGACAGAATTTAGTTATTCTGGTATTTCCTTGGCTTTTTATATTTCGGAAATATATTTGTGAAACTAATCTGATAAATAAAACAAGGACTTTGATGTATTAATGTGAAAATATTCAGGTACATGCACATCTTTTCTACCTTTAATTTGAACAGATTGAACACATCATATTACAGGTAAAATAGCTTGGCACTGTCACATTTCAGAAATAAATACCTGAATTTTACTTCCAATTATGAATAATGATAAAATATATCAGCAACAACAACATATGAGGCTGCACATGATCTGATCTCATTTTAAAGTTTTTCTTTCTTTTTCCTTCTTTCTTTTCTTCTTTCTTTCTTTCTCGCTTTTTTCTTTCTTTCTTTCTTCTTTCTTTTTACATTCTGACTTAACTAATGTGACTGTAATGTATCAGCCACTGGAGTCATAAAACACAGATAAATACCCATCAGTTTTAACAGGAAAAGATATTTATTTCTAATGATTCTCCGTGAAATCTTATCCATAATATAAAAGGAGATGAAGCATTGTGAAAGAAATATAGTTTTTCTTTCATTTCCATACTGTAGATATGTAATACATGCTGAATTTGGAAGCAATGCTGATATGTCTATATGAGTCAATACTTCCATATGGGTTTAAAAGGATAATTTGTATAATTTGACAGTATGAGTTTTCCTCAATACCGAAAATCTGGAAAGAATTACAAGAAAGTATCATTTTAAGTGAAATATACCAATTCATTTCTTGTGTGTTTACATAAGACTATTAGGAAAGTAAAAAGATATACTGACACATTTCATATTTATACTTGTTCTTTTAGCCTGTGATTGTTGTTGTTATTAGGTGTCCTTGAGTGGAGGCCTACTTATAGTGACTCTGTTTACAACAGATGAAACTCTGCCTCACACTGTGTCATGTAAGCTCTTCTCTGTCATTCATAGTGTTTCAATGGCTGATTGTTTTATTGGGAGTGGGCTTGCAGTTCCTTCTCCCAAGCCTACAGCCCCTGGTGTGCCCAAGCAGTCTCCCATCCACATACTAACCAGCCCTGACCCTGCTTAACTTCAGAGATCTGATGAGTTTGTACACCAGGGACAATTTCTTCAGACTTGTTTCAGGCTGAGTATTTCTGATATAAGCAAGTGTTATGTCTGACCTGTACTGTTTCTTATATAAATAAAATTATACTTTTTACCTTATCCTTCAATATATAATGATATAGTAAGCTAAAATGATAGAAGTGAAACTGAAAAATATGATTAAAGGATAAATTTGGCTTAAAAACATTAAACTAATTCATTTAATTGCATTAATTACTTTGTTGAATATATGCTTCATAATTTAATATAAAGAAAACCTTCAAACACCCTATAAAGATGAAGATCTATATAAGGATGTCATATCGCTTGGGAAACATTCCAGAGTCTTTGCACTATTTTGTTCAATTCATAATCATAGTCAGTTTCATTTATGGGGTGGCCATAGTTCCTTGCAGTTTGGCAAATACTTCACATGCAGGGAGATGGAATATTCCTAATATGATGCTGTATAAATAGTTGACATAAGAAAAGTTTGAGATGTAAGAGGGACTAATATGTAATTGTGATTAAAAGAGTGGATCATTGGTGCTTGAGTAGAATTCCAGGAAAATGATTCTGAGCATGTTCTATAACTTCTGTATCTTGATCTTGTTTCCTCATTAGTAAAATGAGGTCAATAATAGTTTTTGTGTCACAGACTTTTTGCGTATGAAATGAGCTATTGTTTTAGAATGGTGCTTGATATACGGTTCTATTTTAATGTTTGTGTTATTATATATAAGTTCTGCTACAGAAATATTGAAATCCATGAATGCAGAGGTGGATTCCACCATGAAACTTCTTAACCTAGAGTAATGTGGAAGATTTGTGTGAAGGAAGCTTTCTGAGTCATGTTGGGAAATAGATACCGGTGGAAGGGCAAGAAAAGTAATATTTCCTGAACAACTTCCACATACTAGGTACTGAACCCATGCTTGATATGTAGTTACCCTATAGTAAAACAAACTTGACATGATTGTCACTACTTCATAAAAAGAATGCTAAAGAAACACTAAATCAGTTGTTAACATTTTGTCTGCAAACTTAAACCAAGATTTAAACTTATACATATGACTCTAAATTGCTATTGTATACTGCTTTCACCTAATAGTAGAGCTGGTGTCTCCTTATAGAAATCCGTGTAGTACCTTATTCACCACTAGTGTTAACAGTTTTGCTATTCCCTATAGATTGTGTGTATTTGTGGGAAGAGAATATTTATCATCTTTATGAAGCAACTAATGCTATCATGGCATATAAGAAGCAAGAATAATTTTATCTATTAATGCACAGATTAATGTAAAGGAAAAAAATTACTTCATAGAAAACAAACTGAGTTTCTCCCTTCCCATTCCCTTCTCAATGCTGCTTCTTAATCTTAAACCATTTTGCAGAGGATACTTAAAGTTGTTTTAGTACAATCAATAAATATATCTGTATTAAAAGTATTGTACATTGATGAGTACGTACCATAGGAGGAATGGAGAAAAAGAAAATCTGACTCACAATATAGAGTGATAATAAAGTATGAAACACTGAGATCTATTTCTCAAACAAATTCCATGAGTAATCCCTAGGCAGAATTTCCTCTCTCTTCCTTATGGAATCATGGATGACTAGGGAAGATGATAAGACATGGAAAAATTTAGATTTGTTTGCATTTTAATATCCAAGCATAATCTGATAGTTGTTATGGCTTCATGTTAAATTAATTATTGATCATGTTTTGATTTTTTCAGAATAGAGTATTATAATTTTATGACCAAACTCAGTGAACAGTCTTGTTAGCAATGCTTGGCAAAATAGCACCAAACACTTTCACAACATAATTTCAAGGCTTTGTGCCAGAGCTTTGTTGACAGAGAGGGAGAAAAAAATAACTAAATATTTCAGTACACTTCATGTGAATTAAATGAAATAGAAGCAATTCTTCTCAACTTCTTTTGTCACCCAGTTCTTAATGGGACTGAGTTGTCCTAGCACCTGCTCTTAACCAGAACATCCTCCTGTCCCAACATGAACATGACGCCAGTTATGCTGAACTAAAATACATTCCACATAAATAACATTATGTGCCTGGCACAGAATCGAAAGTATTTAGATCTGCTGTACATAGGGTCGTTATGAGTCAGACTCCATCAATGGTACTTAACAAAAACAACAACAAAATACATTCCACAATTTTTTCTCCACTCTTGTCCTAATTCTCTAGGAAAATGGCATTCATTTTTCTTTGATTTAGGAAAAATTCTAACAATAAATTCAATAAAAATTATTTGTTATTTGCTTAGAATATGAACTTCCAGAAATATCGATAGGTTGATATAGATCTAATCTTTATCTAATGGAAAAAGAAAGCTGAAAATGTTTTTGCAATATAAGAATGTTGAAGAATGGCAAATATTTTGTATAGTTGATTCTTTCCATTAAGTTCCAAGGCCCTTTTTCAATGCAAGTTCAAGTCTTCCTGGCAGTACAGGACAGCCTGTTCTGTCTCCTGTCTTATCATCTTGTTGAAAATTCTGTTTTCCCTTTATAGGGATAAAGCATAAACATGTACAATGATTTTATTTTTACTTCTTGCATGGTGCTGCAATAGCTAATGGTGTTATGTAAGGAGATTTCCTTAGTTTATGAGCACATCAAAATGAAAATGTCCTTGTTCTAATGCTTTCTACAGAAAAAATTAAATACACTGAAAATAAATTAATAGAAAGTTCCCTTAAATAAAAAATCATTGGAGAGCAATAGGCTTTAATGGAGCATTCAACCTGCTCTGATAAACAAATGTTGTCAAACAAAATATGTAATTTAAATCAAATGTGTTAGCAAAGAACAACTGTCAAATGATTCTTTAGGGAAAAATTTCTTGACATTTAGAAAAATGCAACATTTGGAAATCCCTTGCCAAGTAGTCACACATTCATTTTTAAGGTAGACACTAGTAAAATTATAGTGATCGTGCACTGTAGTCACTGGCTATTCTTTTCTCCAATTGACCCTTGTGTGCAGCAGGTCTTTTTTGTATGCTGCTCCTGAACATGTAACTCCAAAAAGGAATGATCAAGAGATAAAGGTGTATTCTGCTGTAAACAACTTTAAGAATTTTGGGCTGGGATGTAGCTCATTGGAGGAGCATATAACTACCATGCCCATGGCCTGGGTTCAATCCCTAGAATGACAAAAATAAACAAATATAAATAAAAAAATAAAAGTCTTTGTATCTATTATATAATTCTTAAGGGCTAGAGACAAATCAGTGGTAGAGAACTTTCCTAGAGTGTGCAAAGCCCTGGATTCAATCCCAGGGCCCTTAAGGAAACAAGAAATTTCTCCTCTGAAGTATACTATGCACTTTGCATGATTTTGGGTGTTAGGGTTGTGGCTGGGTGGTAGAGTGCTTGCTTAGTATGCTCAAGATCCTAGTTAATTCCGAGTACTGCAAAATGTGAAAATAAAATAAATAAGTAAAAGTAGTCATTAGTATTAAGAAAGGAAACCCTCACCAACCATGGTAGTACATTCCAGTAATCAATTTACTGAAGAAGATGGGCAGGAGGATTAAGAGATTAAAGCCAGCCTGTGTACACCTTGGGGCTGGACGTAGTCCATTGGTACAGTACTTGCATAGCATGCGCAAGGCCCAGCATGTGTGAGGCCCTGGGATTGATCTCCATCACCACATACACACACAAAATAGCCAACTGTGGTGGCACATATCTGTAATCCCAGTGATTCATGAGACAGAGGCAGGAGAATCACAAGTTTGAGGCCAGATGCAGTTTGCATAATTTAGCAATGCACTGTCTCAAAATAAAAAGTGTAAAAGAAGCCAGGGGTTCAGCTGAGTAGCAAGAGTGCTTGCAAAGTATGGGCAAGGCCCTGGACTCATGCCGACAATATTGAAAAAAAGGTGTCAGTTATTGCAAATATATCAGAAGTGCCATAAGCATAAGGAAATAATGTCTTCTACAAGTTTGGTACAATGGCATCTAAGACTATTACCTTTGTGATCAATGAGCCATGACTGCTATGTCAGATTGTACATGTACTAAAGCAGTTGTCCCCAACTTCTGGGGCCACAGATCAGTAGGGGTAAGTTAAAAACAAGGCCCAAGGACAGGAAGTGAGAAGAAGGTAAGCAAGAAATCTTCATCTGTATAGCCACTGTATAGCCATCTGTATAGCCACTCCCCATTGCTCACATTATAGCCTGTCAGATTAGCAGCCTATGGAAAATTGTTGCCCATGATACCAGTCTCTGGTACCAAAAAGTTTGGCAATGATTGTCCTAAAACATTTGAAATATAAGGATGTTAATAGATTACTTAATTCCATTAAATCTTCGTAAAACATTACTATATTTGAAAATAGTAAATAAGAGAAAAATAATGGTACCTATTAAATATCATAGTTGGGATCTGTTGGACAGATAAGTGAATAAGGTTTATTTGCAGCTTTATATATGTATGAAAAGGAAATCATATAAACTCTGTTGAAAAATTTAAACCTCAATATAACTTCCAATAAAAAGATTTCTATTAAAAATTTATGTTTTTTTTCCTAGTTTAGGACAGCAAAGTCCCTAACAAAAATAAAAGGAAATCAGAAATTTTCCGTTCACAAACACTCAGTCTTTGTTTTCTCTGCTGACACTACCAATATGAATAATGACAAGACCAGTGATGAAGGTGTTTTTGTGATGCAAATCTCTCCTTAGGGAGAGGACAATAGTCATTATGAGTTTATTTCACAATTCAGCTTCTTTCAGTAGCAAGGTGCTATAATGAGATCAACTGTGCTTTTTGTCTAGTCTGGAAAGTGAAATTCCAGTGGATCACAGCATGATTGATTCGCTCCTTCAGTCATCCTGGGCCTTCTTGCCTAACAATCACAGATCCTTGCAGAGATTTGCATCCCCTACTATGATGGTGAAAATGAGCAGGATGGCCCTTCTATGCTTTAGTACATTTTTTAGAATGTATAAAATCAGCCAATTTGTGCTGGTTACAGAAAATAGAGGTCGCTGTTCAACTGCAACCATATCTACTTTATACTAACCTATTGCTTTTATGCCTTCAGCCATACCGCTGTGGAGTAAGATCCCCTCAGATCTCAGTTGCTAAGCAAGGTCGGACCTGGTTAGTCCTTGGATAGGAGACTGTCTAATTCATGAACACGTAATGAAAGTTCTTTAAGACATGATTTATTGAAATTTTGTTCTCTGTCATGATATACTTGTTAAAAATGGCTTTTCCTGGAGGCAGATGCAGTGGCATACAACTATAATCTCAGCAATTTGGAAGGCTGAGGCAGGAGGATCATAATTTGAGGCCAGTGGCAGCCTGTGGAACTTAGCAAGAATTGGTCTCAAGAAAATAAAAAACAAATACATCTCAGTGGTAGAGCAGTTGTAAAGTCTATAATGAAAAGCATGTATAAGGACCTGAGTTCAACCTCTATTGTTGTTGTTAGGGGCCTTGGAGTCCATGTGGAATTCATAGTGACCCTAGGTACAACAGGAGAAGCAGTATTGTTACTGCTTCTCTGGTATCATAGGGTTTTCAATGGCTGATTGTGTTTTAGGAGTAGGTTGCTGGGTCCGTCTCCCAAGCCCACAGTACCTGGTGATCCCAGGTGGTCTCCCATCCAAGTACTAACCAGGCCCAGTCCTGTTTAGCTTCTGAGATCTGACAGGATTGGATGTCACAGTAGTATGGCTGACTGTAGGCTAATTACCGCCAAAAAATGCTTTTCCTATATTACCTTTTTTTTCTTTTCATTGTTGAAGGTTGAACCCAGGGTCTCATGCTTGCATGCTTTGCAAGTGCTGTACCACAGAGCTGCACACCCAGCCCATGTATTTATTTATTTATTTATTTATTATTTTTTTACTTTTTGAGACAGGGTCTCACTAAGTTACGTGGACTACCTCTGGTCTTGAACTTGCGATCCTCCTGCCCCTGCCTCCTGAGCCACGGGGATTACAGGCATGTGCCACCGCTCCCAGCTCCTATATTATTTTATGTGACTAATAAATATCAGAAGAATTCAATCTTGTAATTTTTGCAAATATATATAAAAATCATGTGAAAAGAAAATTTAGAGCAAATGCGTGGACAGATAATTTTCAAATATGATTGATCAGAGCATGCTTTTGTGAATCACTTCATAGAATTCTACAACACATCTTCAAGAAATGCTCATCTGAACATGTATCAGCAATGCTCATTTGGATCCTACTTTGCATATAATAAATTACCAAGTATTCAACTAATTGCTATGAGAAATATAGCCTTAGATTTTCCTCTTTATGGATTGGAAATACACAGAGATATATAAAAACACATATATAGAGAGAGAAATATAAAGGATACATGTTCTTTTCAATGAAAGGTCATTGATCTGACCAAATTCTATCTTTTGATCTCTAGCATCATTTCTTTCACCAAGACTATATTTTCCAACTACTGAGCCTTCTTCTTTGTTTCCAACTTTTGCATTCCAGTCACCAGTAATTATCAGTATGTCCTGATTGCATGTTTGACCTATTTCATATTACAGAAGCTTCCCTTTCTTCATTTATTGCCTTAATGGTGGGTGCATAAATTTGAATAATAGTCATATTATCTGGCCTTCCTTGTAGGCATATGGATATTATTCTATCACTGGCAGCATTGTATTTCAGGACAGATCTTGAGATATCTTTTTTGATGATGAATGCAACCCCATTTCTCTTTAGTTTGTCATTCCCAGCAGAGAAGACCATACAATTATCTGACTCAAAATGGCCCATGCCATTCCATTTTAGCTTACTGATCCCTAGAATGTCAATGTTTATGTTTTCCATTTCTCTTTTAATGATTTTAATTTTCTTAGATTCATACCACATACATTCCATGTTCCAATTATTAATGGACGTTTACAGTTGTTTTTCCTTATTTTGAGTTGTGCCACATCAGCAATGAAGGTCCTTGGGGCTCTATTCCATTTCTATCAAGGTAGACTCTACTTTGAGGAGGCAACACTTTCCCAGTAGTCTTCTGAGTGTCTTCCAATCTGGTGCAATCATTTTCTGGCACTATATGTGACAGTGTTTCTTTGCAATACATAGGCTTTTCAATGGCTAATTGTTCAGCAGTGGTTTGCCAGTGCCTACTGCCTAATCTGTCTGAGTCCCGAAGTCAAGCTGAAACCTATTTACCATGGGTGACCCTGCTGGTATCTGAAATAGCAGTGGCATAGCTTTTAGCCTCATTACAGCACACAGACCCCCATAGTGCAGCAAACTGACAGACATGTGAAAGCTGGACATTGAACAAGGGAGCCAGGAAAAGAATTGATGCTTTTGAGTTACGGTGCTGGAGACGACTATTGAATATACCATGAACTGCCAAAAGAATAAAAAATCAACAGATCTGTACTAGAAGAAGTACAATCAGAGTGATCCTTGGATGCAAGGGTGGCTAGACTATGCCTTACATATTTTGGACTTGTAGTCAGGAGAGACCAATCCCTGGAGAAAGTCATCATGTTTAGGAGAGTGGCAGGTCAGTGACAAAAAGGAAAACCCTCCACCAGATGGATTGACACAGTGTTTGCACCAATGGGCTTAAACATAAATAAGATCCTGTGTCTGACAGAATCAGGAAGTGTTTCGATCTGCTGTACATCACTAACCTAACCTAACCTAACAATAACAACAACAATGTTATTCCTTTACTAAAGACATTAAACATGGTTTAAATAGGGAAAATCTGTGTGAAATTTTGGATATTGTCTGATTATTATGATCATTTCTTAAAGAACTATAATACTTGAATGTGTTGTTGTTGTTAGGTGCTGTCCAGTTGGTATCCAACTCATAGGGACCCTGCTTAAAATAGGTGAAACACTATTGTCAGTGTCTCTCTGCTGTTCATAGAGTTTTCAATGGAGGATTGATTTTTGAGAGTGGGTTGCTGGGTCCATCTTCCAATATTTGAATATAAAGGATGCTATAAAATTTATTTCAGATCCTTAGTTTATCTATTAGCTATCTGATTTCCATATTTAAATGAAAGGTTATTGCCAAATTTTTACTTCCTTTTGTACTGTTTAAAGGATATTCTCTATTTAAAAGTTTCCTTGCTTCTTTCCTTTTCTTTCCTATCCTTTCCTTTCCTTCCCTTCTCTTCCTTTCTTTTCCCTTTTTTCCCTTCCCTTCCCTTAACTTTCCTTCCCTCTTTTCTTTCCTTACTTTCTTCTTTCCTTCCTTCTTCCCTCTCTCCTCCTCCTTACTTACTTTCTATTTCTTTCTCTATCTTCCTTCCTTCCTCCCTTCCTTCTTTCTTTTCTTCTTTCTTTCCTTCTTTCTCTTTTTCCTTTTTTCTTTCTTTCTCTCATTCTCTCTTCCTTTCTTTTTTTCCTCTCCCACTCATCTCACTCCCTATCTTTGCTTGTTTTGTGTTTCTATGTGCTTCTATAATATCTCCAATAAACACTCTATTCTGAAAAAGAAGTCTACACCATCAGGGTTATTAGTGAAAAACAGAAAACAAATGAACATAAGCACAGGGGAAAAATCAATGACATTGAAAAGAGCAAAGTTATAGAATACATTTGCATTCACTGACTTAACACTCAAAGAGAATAGAAAGAAAGAAAATGGTAGATTAGAAATCCAGATCGATGGAAACCCAGGAAAAATCAAGCGCAAAATAAAGGAAATTAAATGGATAATTGAAGCAAATCCAAACAATGTTTCCTCAATGAAATGGTCACTTCATGTGAAAGTAATTTTGGACTTAAATAATACTGAATCATCTGATAAAATTATTAATTTATTTTAAGAATTAGAGGGTTAACTTGATTGTTTCTAAGAGTTTCCCCTGGAAATGAAAGGACAGATTTTATTTTTCAAATATGAAAAATGTCCTGTGGGAAATCTTATCTGTTGATGATCATATTGGCTGTCTTGTTACTTTATAATTAGCCTGACTATTTCTCATATCTGTTAACAAGCATTCTACCTTTAAGTTTTTTGTTGTCTGCCTCTTTTACATTAAGACCACTAGGAAATGTGGAGGTCTTGTATCCTCAAAAAAGCCAACAAAATTAAGTTTGTAATACATTGTTATTTCTCTTCATATCTAAGATATACAGCTGTACATAATAATGAGAAGAAATATTTATTAATTTCCTGATCTGGAATATATAAAATTAACATAGACTTATCCATACAGAAATAATCAAGGGATATTATCTTTTTAATTTTTACATGGAGTTACAATGTCTCCAATAATTCAAATAACAAACCTGAGGTCACAGAATTAAACAGAGACCAAGTTGGAATTCATTTCTTGGTTGACCTGGCCTTAAAACCTATATTTCAAATAGCCTATTAACTTTCTATCAATTCTATGACATAATTAAAATCTCATCTTCTTCTAGTTCTCTTAATAATAGGTACAGAAAATTTTCTCATTTATTTTTAGATGAACGGCTTTTGAGCATTTTTTATGTGTTTGCATTAAAATAAAAATACATTCTCCAATGCATTTTTATTTTTTCTAAGGCAAAGGCCAATTTTAAAAGGTAAATCAGATTGTGTCATTACCTCATCTACTCAAAACTTTCCAATGTCCTACTGCACTTTGACTAATATCCAAATTGCTAACCATGCCAAAAAATCTCTTCATGACTTAACACTTCCAATTCCCACTTTGCCCTGATCCTCCACTCTCTTTACCCATTTCCTTTATGCTCTGGAATTTTTCTTTTTCTTAGACATATCATGACTTTTAATACTGAAGTGCCTCTTCCCATGAGGTACTCATTTTTTCATGTGGGCTCTGTTATTTTTAGTACATCATAAATAATATAGCATGATCTCCACATGCCTACATCATGTCCTCCTCATGTTCTACTTTCTCTGTCATAGATTCTTATTATGTTTATCACTAATATCAGTTTATATATTTATTTGTGTTGTTCTTATTGTGTAAACCATAAAAATAAATCTGCTTTATTATATGATGGGTCATTACTTGTTTCTCTCTTCATTCATTGTCTAGAACATACTTTGTGCTTGGCTTCTAGTACCTACTTACTGGATATTTCTTAAATGAAGAAATATAAACTTTATTTTTAATTGTTAATACAATTGTGTTTACTTCTCATATATTAGATAAAAGTAATAGAAATTCTAATTCTATATTCATACTGGATTATCTTGCATTCTCATGGGAAGAAAACACTTTAGTTCAGAGAATATTAAATTATATTATTACAATATTATAATCCAGTAATTATGTTAATAAGACCTCTCTAAAGTCCTCTTTCTCATTCAAGTTTAAAACAATTAACAGTTAACTTGAGTCAACACATGAAAAAATGATTATCACATTTTTTTGTTTCCACTATCAAAGTTACATAGGCAAGCCTGACTTGGGTGTTACTGAATACAGCCTCCTAATATTGCACTCCAGAAATAGATGGATTATCTAGTCAATCATAGAGGCTGGAGCACAGAATTTGCCCTGTCAGTCAGTGTAAATAAAACTTACAGTATGGTGCAGTAAGAAGAATAGATGCTTACATTATGCAGCTAAGTCAATAGCAAAAGTCATGTAAAAAGGCAACACTTGAGCTAGGTGCACCAGGAAATCACTTCAAAATTTAACAGTCAGGTAGATCTCCCACTTATTCATAAAGAAAAGTCAATGAAGAGGCAAGGCAGCCTAACAGAGTAACTATAATGGATTTCCTTCCATGTGGAAACCTGAAGCCTAGGACAGGAAGTTTCTGTCCTATTATGTACCATAGGAATGTACTAACTTTATCTATTCAACTCAGAAATTAAGCCTCCCCTTAATGCTGCTGCTGCTCTCAGAGAAGTAGCTAAGTTAATGGGGAATGATGTATATTACCCAAAGCTGCCTTTGTATCCCTGCATTTAATCTTCTGGAAATACCATTACACAATATAACCTTGTGCTCCCTTGTTGTTGTTGCTGTTAGGTGACATCTAGTAGGTGTCCAACTCATAGCGACCCTACCTACAACAGGTGAAACAGCATTATTTGTGTTTCTCTGCTATTCGTAGGGTTGTCAATGGTGAATTGATGTTCAGGAGTGGGTTGTCAGGTCCTTCTCCCAAGCCTACAGCACCTGGTGTTCCCAGGCAGTCTCCCATCCAAACACTAACCAGGCCTGACCCTGGTTAGCTTCCAAGATCTTAGGGGTTCAGAAGCCACAGTGGTATGGCTGCAGGCAGTGCTCCCTGAAAGCCCCTAAAATTTGGTATGGAAATGTATTTGGTTTTTATTTTTTACTGAAGATAATGGCTTGCATACTAACCCAATGCAAATCTTCCAACATTCTACTATTAGATGGAATGATACTATTAATATACTGATACAAAAAAAATGAAACTTAAGTATAAATCAGATTATAATAAGAAACTTAAAAAGTATAATTCAACAATGTCAGATTTCGAAAAAGAAATTTAAAAAGTATAATTTGAACATTGAATTACTGTGTAAGTAAAAACACCAAAACCTTTAAAGTTTACAAGATTTTTAAAACACACACATCCTAATTTCATATATTTCATTGTAAAAGGAGGGATTATGAATTCCTCAACAAGATAAAGGGTGCTTTAAGGATTTGTGCCTAAATTGTGTCTCCCTGGAAATGATGACCTTTTTAGGAATTCAGAAGTTGTATTTGCTTAGTGCCAGGATACAAAGAGTCAAAAACAATAGAGAAGTAATATTGCTCCCAAACTATTCCCAAATTCATATTGTAAAATATGTCAAATGCTGGCTTTAAAAAAGAAGTTATCTAAGGCAAGATGTTGTACCATCAATTGGCAGTTAGTGTTCTCATAGGGGAATTTCACTAGAAACTGAAGAATTGGTATAGGAGGTTGGAAAAATTTCTTCTTTGATCTTCACTAGAATGTAAACAACAACTACAAAGCAGATGGAAATCTGTGAAGTTAGACTCAAGCAGGAGAAACTTATCATCAGAGTTTAAAATTTTTCAACATTTATTTTGTGGTAGCTGGGGATGGGCAGGATAAAGTAGCAATTGCATGTATGAGTTATGTCCTCGCCAAACCTTGTGTCCCCTGCCATGTGGTATTTGGTCAAAGGCATCATAACAAACAGATAAAATGCCTGTGCAAAAGTAATTCTTAGATTTCATTGTAGACTTTTTGTTGCAGTACATTAGGAGGTATTCGTTAGGTTATTCCACCAAGAGTAGCACTAGGATTAATCACTTAGTTGTAGTGATGAGGAGTGATATCTGCACTTAATAGTAACTTCCCTAGACAATCAGGGATCCAATGTTAGCACCAGTAGTATATCTTGTTCTTGCCTCTATCTTATAATTTTCCTTTTTCACAGTTACCTCTTTTAATAGCTTACTTACCTTTACATTTGCTATGCTGTTTTTGCTCTACCCACCTCCATTTTAAAAAGTGATTAGCTAGCTAGTAGCTTATTACTTTATATGTTGCTATTCCTCTGTGTGTGTGTGTGTGTGCGTGTGTAATGAGAATTGATCAAAGGCCTTACACAGGCTAGGTAAGTTCTTTACCAATGACAATATCCCATCCCTGTTATTTTATGTTTATTTGGAGATGGAGGTCTTACTAAGTTGCCCAAGCTGACATTGAACTCATGATCCTCCTTCTTCACCCTCCTGAGTAGCTGAGTTTAAAGGACTGTGGCATCGGGCCTTGTGCATTGCTTATTAATTATAAGCTAAAATTTAGTTGGACAGGAATTGAATGCACCTAGTAATAACAACAAAAGTTAATGGCTCTGCACAGCAAATAAAAACATTTTATAATTTTTGTAAACAGGAATCACTCAAGCCTGGGTGCTTTGGGGAGTTTTGTCCAGAGCTTGTACTAAGGATAATATCATGGTTGTGGGCCCATCTAAAGGCTTAACTGTAGCAAGATATGGTTGATGACATGATTTAGTTCTTCCTTAGGCACTAGCTACAGATTTCCAACAGCCTGTCATGATGTGGATCTCACCACTGAGCAGCTCACAACAGGGCAGCTGACTTCATCAGAGCAAGTGTATGGGAGTGGAGTAGAGAGTGTATCCAAAAATCAACCCCAGTAATATTCACTTTAAAGTGGCACCTTAACACCTCTGCTACACCATTAGGAGCGAGTCACTAAGTCTTGTCCACATTGAGGAGGATGGGATTTATGTGAGGGAGTGAACAGAATAAAGGGGAATATTAGGGATCGTTTTAGAGGCTACTTACTGTAAGTGGTTTGCCAATTTTTTTCTCACAGGATTGTTGATTTACTTATCAGTTCCTGTATGGTTTTGTTTTGTAATTCATGAATTTATTTTATTTTTATTATTTATTACCTTCTCTTTTCTTTTGTGCTTTCTAACTGTATTATTTTTCCTTTAGTTTTAGATAGTTAATTCACTTTCATCTTTTGTTTCTTTGGATATGAGTATTTATTTAAGAAAAGACATTTTCCTCTGTTTTCTACTTTATTTTGTTCGCCATATCCCATTTCATATTTTCATGCATGGTATTTTCATTATTTTAATTCTACTAAAAAGCCCAGGTTCCAGTAAACTACCTTCTGTACAACACCCTTCTGTCTCCACTGCATTGTCGGTTCAGAGGAAAGTATTTCTGGTCTACCATATTTATTTTATTATGCATGTATAAAGTGAAAACTGTAGAATTCTCTTCCAATCGTGAATAGGGTTAGAGTGAACATATTTTCCATTTTGTCCCACAGTCTTGGTTCATGACTCCTGTCCTAGTGCAACTATTAATAACAATTTCTTGATTCTAATAAGTTATTTGATTTGTATTCTAAAGCATATAATCAAGGCAGGTGTCATAGTGAGAGAAACAGAGAGAGAGAGAGAGAGAGAGAGAGAAGGGGGTGGTCATAGATTGTTTATCTAGAATTGCTTATCTAGAGGACGAGGCTCAGTCCACTGTATTTTAAAAATGAATGAATGAATAAATAAATAAATAAATAAATAAATAAAAATACAGCATACAATCACACAAAAATGGGGGCTGCTTCCTTGGTGGGTGTGGGTGTGGGTGTGTACACACAAGGATTCCAGCTCACCCACGTATCATTTCTATAGGGATATGGAGCCCCAAAATCTTTGGAATGATTTAAAATGAGAAAAATTTCAAAAGATCATTTCTGGATAACACTTGATGCCTCTTAAAACAGCATTAAGTAAAATTAAGTTACGCTCTGTCCTGATCAAATATTCCTTAGCACTAATGAGTGTTCACATGAGTGATTCAGTACAAGAGGTGATTAAGGTCATTAGTTGAAATTTGTAAAACTTTGGATTTGAGGAGAATATATTGTGCCTTCATCCCTGTGCCCTTGACAAAACATTTCAACTCCCTGGAGTTTAGTTTCTATGGCATAAAAGGATTGTAATCTCATAAATCTGCAGTGAGAGTTAAGTGTCTGGTAAATAATACATGTGTAGTAATTCATAGTATCATTACTTTATACTATTAATATTATTGAGTTTAAAGTCTTTTCGGGATTCTTTCTGATTTGGAAATGTTGAAATTTGACTAAAATTAACCATTTGAGGCTGTTTTTCATCTGTACGAATGGCTACTAAGGAAATGTTTCCTTTATCATTTCTCAATTACAAAAGACTTCTTAGTCTTTTTCTGATATTTCCTGGTTTCTCTGACCTATATAAAAAAAGAAGAAAATAAGGTCAAGTTCTTGAATATACTTCTCATACACAACTTACTAATTTACTATTTAAGTATGCTTTTTGAAACATGCATGCCTTGTTTTTTGTGTTGTTGTTGTTGTGTTGTTTTGTTGTTTTTGGGGGTTTTTTTTTTTTGATACTGGGGGTTGAACCCAGGGCCTTGTGCCTGCATGCTTTGAAAGTGCTGGACCACTGAGCTGCATCCCCAGCCCTTTTTTTTTTTTTTTTTTTTAACTTTTTGAGATAGGGTCTCGGTAAATTACGCAGACTGCCTCTGGTCTCCAACTTGTGATCCTCCTGCTTCCGCCTCCCAAACCACTGGGATTACAGGTGTGCGCCACGGCACCCGGCTCATACATGCGCTTTATAACAACAACAACAAAAAATTCCATTGAATGTTACTTCAAATATAGATGGGTGATTACTGGAGGCCAAATGAAGTTCGTGTAGTGTTCTGAGGCACACTGTATGTTCCTTTGGCAACAGTAAATGATATTCTTGCAGCAGAGCTTTAAAAGGAATTGTTTAATGTTTCTTAATGAAGAAATAAGAAAATGCAGAAACTAGCAAGTAGTACTAAAGAGGAAAGATTTATTCCATAAAATCTGTGGTAAAATGATTGAGGAGAAAATCAAGCAAAACCATTCTTCAGCCCATATGACAAAATATAATGTTGACAAGATTTAAAGTAAAATATAAAGAAAATGTAATAAATATAAATAATAATTATTTGAAAGACTTTCTAAAATATTGATAGAGAAATTCTAAATGAAAGAAAAGACAAAATAAAAGAGTTCTTATAAGAGGATATTTGGTAGACAAAATAAAGATGCTGAGTTAATATATTGATATGGAAAAATCTAAGTAATATTAAGAATAATCAACCAATAAGAAAAAATGGGGAAATTTTTGTTAAAGTAAGAAAAGTATTATGCCAAATAACAACTACATATGAACACTTAAATCTCAGGAGTAAAGATCTGGCAGGTCGATGTGGTGGCACACACTTGTCTTAGAGATTCTGGAGGCAGAGGCAGGATGATCACAAATTTAGGGCAAGAGGCAGCGTATGTGACTCAGTGAGACCCAGTCTCAAGACAAAAAATTTTAAAAAGGACTAGAGGTGCAGTTCAGTGGTAGAGCCCATGCAAACATGTGTGAAGCACTGGGTTCAGCCCTCAGGTACCACAAAAAATAAATGAATGGATAAATAAAGATCAGTAACTATAAGCAAACTACTCTACTAAAAATAAGGTACTTAGATCTAGAGTTAAATAACAATATTAATCATATTTATCTTTTCTCTAACACAGAGAAAATTAACCAAATTATAGTATGGTAAAGTTTAAAAATAACTACAAAAGATACAAAGACTAGAAATCTGTAAAAAAAAATTGACTACTCTTGACAATATAATTTAAATCCAGTATATTTATGTGAAATATAATCAGAAATTCTGATTAAAATATGTGTGCAACTATAAGGATACATTTCAAATGTTTTTAGTTTAATAATACATTGCTGAGAATACATGATAAAATGCAAGAGAACCATATTGTTTTAAGAGAGCAATGAAATAGAGTATAATTTTGCAGACACTAAAAATTTACTATTGTACTAAAAGTACTTATAATATGATTACAAATGAAATAGCTTTATAATGTTATTATATATCACTATATGCATAGTGTAGTCTGAAGGTTTAGTGAAGTACATGTAAACTTGCATTTATACTTGCTCCCTCTCAAAAATAGAGAAGGAACTACAGTAGGATGGTAATAATTATTCCCTTTGACATTTCTGACAACGATTTTTTGATTTACACTTTTCTATATTTTCATTTTTCTGATAAATTCATATTACCTACTAGCAAAAAGTACCAAATCAATGTATATTGTAAAGAAAAAACTATTCCATATGGTATTACCCTTTTTAATTATGCATTTGAGTTATTTCGAATTACTACTGGCTTGGGAGTGAGCCTATAACTCTCTGGGAGTATGATTTTAAAACTCATCCTGAGATAGTAAATGATAATTTTAGACAATGTCCTAATTCCAGAATGCTACTTCTTTCTAATTTTTATTGCTATTTTGTCTTTGTCCTTTCCCCTTTTCCCTAAAAAGAATGGTTCTACTCTATTATTCCTTTATTTGTTTTATTCCCATGTACTTCCTAATCTTAGTTTTAGATAATGGTGTAGTTTTGATGATCTATCATTCACTGCCTCCCAATTCCTTAAAGGATCTCAGAACACTCAACAGCAGTGGATACACCCCTACATCCAAGTAAGTTTAATCTTTTTCTCTATTGCGCTTGGCCCTGTTAACCACTCTGTCTTTGAATATCTCTCAACTACTTCTTCTTTGAGTCTATTCCTCTAATTATTGAGTCATTTCTTTAACTGTCCTTATGGTATGCTTTCTCTTTTTCCTTTCTTATTTGGCTCCACTTCCATTTATAGGAAGCACCTGTTAGCAGTATAACCTGGGTAAACATATCCTGGATGTAAGATGATAAAAATTGTGTGCAATCAAAGCCAGTAGATAACCTTTCTATCCTTAGTTTTTAGGCTTTTTTCCTTGGAACAATGGAACTGAGAGGAGTAGGTGTGGATGTCCTAGTATATGTATATTAACTTTCTTTTCTATGACAATGTCTGAGCTAATACAATGAATCAGTAGAACCGGAGGATTCTCAAGTTTGAAGCTTTTCACATTATCATCAAAATCCAAATCTTCATGATCTCTTTTAGTGATTGTTGTAGACTGAAGAGCAGATAATTCCTTAAGGTACTGCTCTCCTAAGAATTAATGTTTGATTCACTTTTTATGAAGCATGTTCTTATTATATCTGCAAAATATGGAGAATTTCCAAAAAATGGGGTATGTAGGTGATTTGGCTACTAAAATTGTATAAATTATTTACCTCCATCTTGTTACCAAACACATGCAAAAATTCTGCAATCTCTTTTTCATACTATTTTTGTTCTTCTCTTATATTACCTCTCCTAATAATTTCAATTAATTCTACCACAAAATAATGACTATTCCAATACTCATATCCTTTTTGCTTCTTTTAAAATTTGAATTTTTTCCTATAAAATTACATTAAAACTTCTTCCAATTCTTATTTTTTTCTAATTATTTAAAATATTCTACAATGAAGAATACAACCATTATTTGCATAAGATTTCTTTACTGATCAGTAGATTGCATCAGTCATGTAAGTATTATTGTCATTCATTCCTTCTTAGCTTAATTTTCTTATCTTTACAAAATTCATCATTCATGTACAAAATATTTTAAAGAAACCATAGAATATGAAAGGCTCTAGTGCTGGCCTGTTATTTATATAATCATCTCTCTGTTTTGTTCACAAACTAAACTCATTATAATTGTGGGTGTGAATCAATCATATATTCATTCTCTAGAATTCCCTACTAATAATGGTTCTTGATTTTAAGAATAAAAATAATTGAGTGATATAGTTGGAAGGGTAATGGTCAGGAGTTATACTTGACCTCCACATCAACTTCTTATTCTAAATTAAGTTAGAGGCTACTTTTTTATGACATCTCCATACTCAATGGATTATGTATAAGAGGACTTCTGTCTGTTCTTCTTTCACCTGCTAAATATTATAGGTATTTTATTTGCCACTCTATATCTGGTTATATAGATATACATTTCATATCATCTTAGTAACATAAGGTAGAATTCAATAAGAAAACGTTCTTCATTATTTTTTTAAAAGAGATGTCTATACCATGTTTGGGAAGAGGTACATGTAGTGAAATTCTACTGTCATAGATGAGGAAATCCAGTGAGTTAAGTTCTAAACACAATTTCTCTGCTAATTACCTACATGTGATTAACTACTTTAGCTACAAATTTCTTCATTATTATTTAATAATCCACAATGTGGTTAATTTTGTATGTCCATGTGCCTAGGTTACAATGCCTAGGTATTTAGTCTAACATTATTCTGGATGATTTTGTGAAGGTGATTTTGGATGAGGTTGGTATTTAAATCAGTGGGTCTTGCACAATATGGTTCAGTTTTATCCAACCAGGTAAAGTCTTTAATAGTATAGAATTGACCTCCTCTAATTTAAAGGAGTTCTACCAAAAGACTGCAAGCCATCTCTGGGGCTCCTAACTGTCTACCTACAATTTCTGGACTTACCAAACCTCCACAATTGTATGAGCCAATTCCTAATTCCATCTGTCTGACACTATGAGTATGTTCTTTGATCTTCATCAGTAAATGTTTCAAAATGTTTTCACTTCCAGCAAGCAAAGCTGTGTTGTCTGCATAATGCAAGTTGTTAATGAGTCTTCTTCCAATCATGATGGCACATTCTTCTTGATAAATTCCAGCTTCTCAGATTATTTGCTCACCATAGAGATTGAAGGAGTACAGTGAAAGGATATAGCCCTGTCACACATCTTTCCTGACTTTAAACCAAGCATATAATGAAATACTGGAGACAGGCTACTTATGAAGAAAAAGAGATATGTTTATATCAGAAATTTAGAGAATAAAAGTCTAAACAGTGGTGTGAATTCTGGAAAGTACTCTATAACAAATGGTCAGGCACGTGTGGGAGGAAGCACTACATCTTGAAACAAAAAGCAGAGACACTGGGTGATGCTAGGGGTCTCAAGTTTTTATAGTAACCCTCTCATAAGAACTCCTAAAGGTCTCAGGAATATTGCCTTAATCTATTCTGGTGGTACCATCCTCAATGACCTAAGGACCTCCCATTAAGCCTCACCTCTTGAAGGTTACACCACCTCTCAACGCCATCAACCTGTGCACCAAGTCTGCAAGCCATGGATCTTTGGAAGGACACACTTGAGTAATTTTCAAACCAATGCTATAAACTGGAAATTAGATCCTGAGCTCCAGGTTAGAACTGAGACTCTCTGATACATTGGTTTTAGCCTGGTGAAACTCTGAACAAAGAATTGAGCCAAACTATCATAAGTATTATAAGATAAAAAATCAGTATTCTGTTAAGTCTCTAACTAATGATAACTTTTAAAAGAGCATTAAAAGCTAATACAATTACAATCACAGAATTTTCTCTATAGTATGTTGCTGTTAGGTGCGATTAAGTCTATGTCTGACTCATAGCTACCCTAGGTGCAACTATTGTTATGTTTCTCTGCTATTCACAGGGTTTTCAATGGCTGATTTTTTCTCAGGATCAGGGTTGCCTGATCCTTCTCCCAAGCCTACAGCACCTAGTGTTCCCAGGCGGTCCCCTATCCAAGTACAAACAAGGCCTGACCCTGCTTAGTTCCCAAGATCTGATGGGATGGGATGCCACAGTGGTATGGCTGCAGGCTCTCTATAATATAGGTTCTGAATATTACTGCTTTATGTTATAAGACAAAGTGATGTGTAAAAGGTAAATGTAGAGGTACTAGGGAAGATGAAAGGAAATCACATGTGGTTAGATAGAAGTAGAACAAATCAGACATGAATTCAGCAAGACTTGAGAGTGAACAGCACTTAAAAATACCTTATGATTGAGGAGACTTAAATGTCATTTGTACCAAAAGAAATATGATTCTGTGCAATGTGCTATGCTTAAGTAGAATGTTTCTCTAGGTGAAACTATAGATTACTCAATAAATTGGGCAGGTCAGCATGATCACAGAGATATTTAATTTTTCTCAGTCACCTTCTACAACAATATGAGCTGCTAACAAATATTATATGATTCCTTAGAAGGGAGAGTTAAATGTATTAGAATCACTAGTCTCTGACCATCTTGATCAACAAATTTGTGATCATATCACCTGTGAATAATATTGCCAAATGCCAGAACATTGTACATTGAGTAGATTTATAACTAAGGATACTTTAGAGATCAATAGAGCAAGAAAATACCACAGGAGATTTGAAGACACTGTTTACCAAATATTACAAACTTATGTAGCCTCATTAAAACACTACATGCAAAAAGGTATCCTGGAGAGGAGAAAGATATGAGAAGAAATATATAAGGTGAAGTATTTTTACCTAGGTTGAATTAACATTAGACTGATTGTTCATATTATTATGTTGGCATAATGTTAATTGTTTGGGCTGAAACTTTATTTCTTTAATATCTAGGATGTTAATGTATCTACTACAGTTATGGATAAAATAAAGAAGCTACATGGTTGCTGCCTATCCAAATCATACTGTGAGTAAGTGTGTAATATCTATATCTATATCTATATCTATATCTATATCTATCTATCTATCTATCTATCTATCTATCTATCTATCTATCTATCTAGTACATGTACCACTGTAGCATCTGATCCTGTCAAACCTTGGAAGGTAAGTAGGGTCAGACCTGGTTAGTACTTGGATGGAAGACTGCCTGGGAACACCAGGTGAGGTAGGTTTGGGAAAAGGAACTAGGAAAACACATACACACACACACACACACACACGCACACACAAACACACTCCCACACACACTCACACATCCTGAAGAAAGGTAAATAATACCTAATTTCTAATTCTGGAGTTAGCATTGAGTTCTGTAGCTCATTAGAGTGCTGTACCTGCATGAGAAATGCTGTGCCTGCATGAGAAATTGTTTCCCTTTTGTTTTGATGCTAACATCAAATGTTCCTATTACCTCCCTGTCAGTATTGGGCATAATGTGTGCTTCTGAATTTGGGGTTTTGGAAGGCAAACATGTACCATTTTATTTCATTAGCAATAGAACACTTCAGAAATTATCATAAGAAAAACATGGGAATCCTGTTAACCTGAAACAAAAATTCAGCAACTATATTTTTGTGTATGAATGTTTAAGATTTCAAGGCAATTAGGAGACTGAACTCACAACTCATCCCATATATAGTAGTTATGGATATAGTATAGATTTTAAAACCAGATACTAATTTTCCAAGATGAATTCAGCAATTCCTAACATGAAAATAAGCAACTTTTATAACAAATAAATTTGCTTCATAATAACTATTTACAATTTTCATATCTTATTCTCACATGAAATTTATCTCATGCTTGGAGAATAGGAGTTAAGAAAGTGTTATTTCACTTACATCCTAAGAAATGAATTAGTGATTGGGTCAGGAACACCTTCATCGGGAGATATATGTTTTGTACATCTGTGCAATGAAAATTATGTTCCATCTGTGTTTTTTCTATTTATACTTCTTTTATATCCATAAAATGAATACTTGAATAGATAACTGGAATTGGAATCAGAATTTATCAAATTGTAATTGGAATTTGTAAAACAAGATCAATATTCTTCACTTCATGTCAATTGGTTTCATCAATTAATCCCAAATAATACTTTCATACCTGAATCAACAAGGGATTATTTTTTATATTCACAATGCATATACAAAATAAATGGAATCTTTTTGGTTGGTGGTAAAGTATGATATGCAGCGACAGCAAGCCATATGAAGACATATGATCTATGGTAGGAATAAATGTATGACACCTAAAATTACTATTAGTGTAGTTTTGGTTTGTAATTCATCTACATTTTACAATATTTAAAACAAAATTAAAGAAATAATTCTAAATCTGTTACCAGATAGTCGATATATAAAAATATGACTTAAGACAACTATAATATAAAGCATTAGTGGGTGGGAGGCACAGATGTCATAGTGGATGGCAAACTCTGTGTCTCCCTGTATAAGGGCACTAATTTTATTCATTAGGGCACTACTCTCTTACCTAATCACACTCCAAATTCCCTACCTCATAATCCCATCAAATGAGAGGTTAGTATATTAAGGTATGGATTTAGGAGGGGCATAAATATTCAGTACAGAACCATACTCAAATTTATCTATAAACTCAGTAGAATCCCTATCAAAATCTTAATGACATATGTTGGAAAAAAAGAGAAAAAAATCCAGTATAATATTCATATAAAATCTGATGGAATCCTAAACAGGCAGATAATCTTTAAAAAGATGAACTAGTTTGGAGAGATCACATTTCCTCATTTCCAAATTTACTACAAGACTACAGTAATTGAAACAGCATGGACCCATCTCAGATTACAGGTACTAAACACTGAAGTAAAATAGAGGCCCCAGAAACAACCCCTGAGTGTAAGGCCAAACTACTTTGATAATTTTTCCAAGAGGGTCAGATAGTGAAAAGACAGTATTTTCAACAATGCTGTCATGAAACCTAGATATCCACATACAAAAGAATGAAGCTGAAAACCCTAAAAGTATACCATAATTTTTTTAAAAATGAAAATCCTGTCAGTGTAGTGCACACAGCCCTGCAATCCCAGCAGAGGCAGGAAGATTGCAACATCAAGGCCAGAGGCACCCTGCACAATTTAACAACATTCCATCTCAAAATAAAAGAAAAAATAAATAATTAAGAAAGAGCTGGGCATGTAGTTCAGTGGTAGAGCACTTGCCTATCATGAGCCCTAATTTCAACCTTCCAATATTGAAAATAGAATAGATTCAAGACTTAAGCATGAGAGTTAAAAAGAAAAAGTACAAGGGTTATATGAAAACAGAGAAAAAATACGTCATGATTTTGAATTTGGCAATCCTTTCTGGATATGACACCAACACCACAGGAAAAAACAAACAAACAAAAATAGACACTTTAGTTGTTATTTGGTACCATCCAGTCAGGTCAGACTCATAGTGACCCTAGGTACAACAGAACAAAACACTTCTCAACACTGCCATCCCTGGAACTGTCAGTGCTTTTCTACCATTCATAGAGTTTTTGATGAATGATTGTTTTGGGTGTGGGCTTCCAGGTCCTTCTCCTGTTTCTGCAGTGCTGGGAATTGAATGCAGAGCCTCAGAAAGTACAGAGCAGTACCCTACCAACTAAGCTCAACCCTAGCCCACACACTTAGACTCTTCAGACTTCATCAAAATTAAAAATTCTGCTCTGCACACAAAGGGATACTATTAACACGGTGAAAAGACAATCTGTATGATGGAAGAAAATATTTATAGGCATTAAAATATTATCATACATCTGATAAGGGATTGAAGAATTCTTACACCAATAAAAATAGTCTAAAGACATTAGTAGACTATTTTTATAGAAGATATACAAATAGTCCATTAATAAGCAATATTACCCATTATTTTTGTTAGGTGCCATCAAGTTGCATATAATTCTTAATGAGCCTCATAGTGTTTTCAATATCACAATAGGGAAATTCATATAAAAATTGTGAATAAATTTCACTTGATCTCTGTAGGATGGCTATTATCAAAAGAAAAAAATTCAGAAAATAATAAGTGTTGACAAAGATGTGGAGAAATTAAAACCCATGTTCACTCCTGGTAAGGCTATGAAATGGTACATTTCCTGTAGGAAACAAATGTGACAGTTCCTCATGAAATTGAAAATAGAATTTATATGTTATCCAACAATTCTACTTTTGGGTATATACTTAAAGAATTGTAAGTGAGGACTCAAACTGATATATGTATATCATTACTACACCATGCCAATAATACTGAAAATACGCAATATGTAGATAAAACTCGGGTGTCTAAAGACAGACAAATGGATAAGCAAAGTGTGAAATATATACAATGAGATATTATTCAGCCTTAAAAGGTAGGAAATTCATACTTCAAGTTAGATGAATTTTAAAGGCATTAATCTAAATAAAATAAACCAGAGACAAATGATCAAATATTGCACAACTCCACAAATTATGTGAAGATCCTATCAGCAAATTCATAGACATGAAAATAGAATGCCAATGGTCAGAGACTGATGGAAAGAAAAAAATGAGAAGTTATCATTTAACTGGGACAAAATTTGAGGAGATAAAAAAATATTGGAGATGGAGAATGGTGATGGATGGACAATAGTGTGAATCTATCACCATTGTTAAATAAATTTCAAATTGTTAAAATAGTAACTTTTAAATTATTTGTATTTTACCATAGTAAAAGGGTTCAAAGCCCAAAAATATCTGTAATATTGAAGATCGTTGATGATAACCTGTCAATCAATATAAAATTATCTCCACTTTTTCACATGTATAAAGATATAACAGTTAAATTAAACCCTAGAAAATTTACATTTTAGTTTAACATTGTTCAAATAATTTTTAAGTATTGTTAAAAGCCAACCTCTTTTGAAAATCATATAAAATAATCAAGGGAAAAAGAAAAATTAAAAAATTCAAGACTAGAATTTAGAAACTTAACAAATGTGAACTCTTTGATTTTCTTTTATTTTAACTGTGTATTAGGAAGATTATGCATGTGGCATACAGCATGTTTAGAATTCATTGTAATCATGAGTGTAGCATTTTCAAATAAACTCCTGTGAAAGTAAATAATAACTGAAATCTAAACCTTTTTACCATATTCTTCCTCACCTACCCAGGATCTGAATAATCAAAGTTCTCCTTGCATTTTTGTTGGAAATTCTAAAATTTATTTAATCAGTAGTTCTCCCCCAAAATATATTGCCAGTGTTTTTCACCAAACTCTCCATGAATTGGCATGTGTAGCTACTGGTAACAACTCAAATATCCTATGGCCTATTCTAAACAAACTGATGTTATATCTTTCCGATTCATTCTTTTACATTGCAATAATGACATGTTAAATAGCATAAATGCTCTGTGATATACGTGAGATAAAATTTAAAATTAATAATTTGTGCAGTAAAGGTACAAAACGACAAATAAAATTATTTTACATATGGAAAGAAATTTTATTCTAAGCTAGTGTGGTCAAAAAAGCCTATTACTTGTATATTTTAAGCTAGATCCACAAAAGATGAGCAGAATATCAACAAATGAAGAAAGGTAAAGGATATTTCAGGAAAAACTTCCCTGCAAAAGTTAATACAGTAGGTAGACTTTGTGTCTTAGAAATTGCTTTTGTATTTATTTTTTTCACTTTTTGGAAATGTGAGCAGACAGCTTGACTAGAAGAGAGAGACTGTGTCAGGAAGATATAAGAAACAGGTTTCAGATATGAATTGCAAAAAGATAAGCGTTAAAAAGCCAAACATAGAATTGCAGATGCTATTTTAAAATAAATTGGAAGCCATATGTTTACTTGGGCAAGAGAATTATAATGTTTTTTACAGATTAATCTGGAAGTCATACGGTAAATTAATTTCTTGCACTTCTCTCAGTGATCTATTAATTTGAGTTGTGCAATCCCACTTCAGACATCTTCTTTTAAGCATTATTGTTGTTGTTAGGTAATGTTAAATTGAGAAATACTACGTGAATTTTAAATTTCTTCTTTTGTTATGAAATTATAAAGTAAAACAAAAGTTAAAAATAAAAAGAAAGGGAAATCTTGCTGTGGCATGCCTTTAAATAGACTTTATTCTTTAGAATAATTTCAGGTTCATGGTAAAATTGAGTTTCCAAATTGTGTGCACCCAGTTTTCAGAATTGACATTTTATATTAGTATGGTCCATCTGTTACAATTAATGGATAAACATGTATACAGAATTATTAACTAAAATCCATAGTTCTTTGAGATTTTTAAATTTTTGATCTAATAAATTTGTCTATCTGGGATCTCTTCCTCAATACCACATTATATTTTGTTGTTTTCTTTCCTTAGGTAGTTTTTAACAGTTTTCATGACCTTGATAGTTTTTACGAGTATTTGTTGTTGTTGTGTGCCATTGAGTTGGGTCCAATTTATGGAGACCCTGCATAGGGTTTGCAATGGCTGATTGTTTTGGGATTGCTTTAGGAGTAGATTGCCACATCCTTCTCCCATTTTTGTCATTCTGGGATTGAAATCAGGTCATCAGGGAGCGCAGAGCAACACTCTACCAATTTAGGAGTACAGGTAAGCTATTTTTCATAAGATGGTTTTCTAGTGGACTTTTCAGGTGTCTTTTCCTATTTAGTCAGGACTGCACACTTGAGGGGAGGAAGATGAGAGAGGTAAAGCATCATATTTAATTACATTGTTTCTAGGTATATAGTATCAACATGACTTACGAATGTTGATGCTAGCCTTAGTCCCCTGAGTACTGTAGATTTTGTCAGAATTCTCTTCTGTACAGATACAATTTTTCCACCTTGGCATCCCATTTTGTTTGGAAGGAAGTCACTAGACACAGACCGCAGTTAAAAAGTAGGAAATTAAAGTGTCTTTCCTTGAAGACAGAATATCTACATTAATTATCCTGAATTCTTACTCATGGGAGTTTTATTTATTATTTTCCTTCTGTTTATTCAATCATTTTCATGTCAGAATAGATTCATGAGTATTAATTTTATACTTTGGAGAACAATCCAATTCTACTTTATTTATTTTGCTGCTCAAAATTTTGTAGCTCTGTGAATTGTGAGCTTTCATTGGGCTTTGACTCTCTTTGACATTCCCTATAAATGAATTTTTTTCTGTGGGTTTGTTTTCAGCATTTGTTTACTTCCTGATGCTACAAAATGCCCCACGTTCATTCTGTATACATCCTACACCATTCCTAGAATTGGTCATTCTTCCATGGTGTCCTGGTTCTTTTAAGGAAAATATTACATGCTAAGTTTGGTGATAGGGATGCTGATTCCTGCTGAGGTTTAGTTTGTTCTAAATCCTCATGATAATTGTTATTATTGTTGTTGTTAAGTGCAGTCCAATCAGTATCTGACTCATAGGGACCCTACGTACAACAGGCAAAACACTATTGTCAGTGCTTCCCTGCTGTTTATAGGGTTTTCAATGGCAAATCGATTTTTGGGAGTGAGTTGCTGGGTCCTTCTCCCAAGCCTATAGCACCTGGTGTTTCCAGGTGGCCTCCCATCCAAGTACTAACCAGGCTCGAACCTGCTCAGCTTCCGAGATCTGACAAGAACAGATGCTACAGGGCTATGGCTGCAGGTAATGTTGTTAGATTCATCAAGTCAGGTCTGATTCATAGTGACCCTATGTACAATAGAATGAAACACTCCCCAAGATTATCCCAGGCACATGACCTTTTTAAATTTTTAAGCCCATTGTTGCAGCCACTCTGCTAGTCTATCTAGTTGAGGGTCTTCAATTTTTTCATTGATCTACCACCCTCCCAAAGATGCAGGCCTTCTCCAGGGATCGGTCATCCTGACATGTCCAAAATATGTAAGGCATAATTTAACCTTCCTTGTTTCCAAAAGGCTGGTTGAACATATTCTAGGATGGATCTCTTGGTTCCGTATGCAGTCCATATTATATTCAATACTGTCTCTAGCATCATACTTCAAAAACATTAATTCTTGGTCTGTCTCTCTTTCCAACATCCAGCTTTCAGAAGCATATGATGCAATTGAAAATACCATGGGGTGAGTCAGGTGCACATTTGTCTTCAATGTGGCATCTTTACTTTTTAACACTTTAAGAGGTCTTTGCAACAGCTTTTCCCAATGCAGTGTGTCTGGATTTGCTTGACTGCTGCTTCCATGGGTGTTAATTGTTGAACCAACTAAAGTAAAATCATGAACAACTTCAAACTTTTCTCCATTTATCATAAAGTTGCTCATTATAAGAATTTTTGTTTTGTGGATGTTGACATGCAAATCATATTGAACACTGTGTTCTTTGTTCTTCATCAGAAAATGCTTCAAATTCTCTTTAGTTTGAGCAAGCAAATTTGTGTCATCTGCATAATAGAGGTTGTTAATGAGTACTTTTCCAAACTTGATGCAAAATTATTTTTCATGAAGTCCATGTTCTTTGATTATTTGCTCAGTATAGAGTTTGAAGAGGTACAGTGAAAAGTTACATCCATGACACGCACCTTTCTTGACTTTAAGCCAGGCAACGTTTCCTTGTTCTGTTTGAAAAACTGCCTTGTGTTCCATGTACAGATTCTTCATGAGTACAATTAAGTGCTCTGGCATTCACATTCTTCACAATGTTATTTATAATTGGTTGTGATTCACACAGTTGAATGCCTTTGCATAGATGATGAAACATATACTTCTATCTGGTATTCTCTGATTTCAGCAAATATCTATATGACATCAGCAGTGATGTACCTGTTATATGCACTCTTTTGAGTTTGGCTTTTCTGGCAGTTGCCTACTAATATATTGCTGCAATCACTTTTGAATGACCATTAGCAAAATTTTACTTGTGTGAGATGTTAATGATATCATTTAATAATTTCTACATTTGGTTGGATCCCCTTTCTTGGAAATAGACACAAGTATGCATGTCTTCCAGTCAGTTGTCCAGGTTGCTGCTTTCCAAATCTCTTGGCATAAACCAGTGAGCCCCTCCAGTGTTGCATCTGTTTGTTGAAACATGTTTATGGGCATTCCTTCAATTCCTGTAGCATGTGTTTCCCCAATTCCTTCAAGGCAGCTTCTACTTTGTCCTTCAGTCCATCAGGGCCAGGTCCCCACACTTGAAGGTCCAGACACTCCAGGGAGAGTAAGTGTGCAGAGAGCTTCCCCACCCCCCAGGGGATTACAGAATCACAGCATACTCCTGGAGCTGGATGAAACAAGAACTCGTCGAACACATTTATTTGGGGAGGGGGAAAATGTTTATATAGCATGAGACAAGAGTCGGGGTAGGAACTTAGCCAGTCCATATAGTGGTCAGGGTCAGCCTAATCACGTACTAAACTTTTACAGGGTCTCTATCATGGACACGTGGAAATCAGGAGCACAGAGATAAGCATAACCAATCCCAGCTGTTGTGGGTCCGGCACTAAGCAGTTCCCCTAAGCAGCCTCCAGAGCCATCTTAGTGGCACAGCAAAAAATGAGAAAAGGAGGAGGAAATCCCCTAAACTTCAGTACCATTGGTTCCTTATCATATGCAGCCTCTTGAAATGGTTGGTCATGCCCGAATTCTTTTTGGTATAATGACTCTGTATTCCTTTCATCTTCTTTTGATGTTTCCTGAAGCATTTAATATCTTCCCTGTAGAATCTTTCACTATTATCACTGGAGGCTTGAAAATTTTCTTTAATTCTTTAAGCTTGAGAAATCCAGAGCATGTTTTTCCCTTTTGGTTTTCTATCTCCAACTCTTTGCAGATGTCGTTATAATATTGAATTTTGTCTTCATGAGCTGCCCTTTAAAATCTTCTGTTTAGTTCTTTAAGATCATGATGATGTCCTTTTATTTTAGCTGCTCAAAGTTCAA
Organism: Pedetes capensis; assembly: GCA_007922755.1. Classification (NCBI taxonomy): domain Eukaryota; kingdom Metazoa; phylum Chordata; class Mammalia; order Rodentia; family Pedetidae; genus Pedetes; species Pedetes capensis. The sequence goes on along the minus strand of VMDO01009342.1, from coordinate 34,269 downwards.
GAGCAAATTTCAGAGACTCTTTTGACATGCAGTTTGCTCTTTTGTTTTTTTCCTGTCTTTTTAATAACCTTTTGCTTTTCTCATGAATAATCTCTTTGATGTCATGCCACAACTCATCTGGTCTTCTATCATTAGTTTGTAACAAGACAAATCTGTTCTTAAGGCGATCTGTATACTCTGGTGGGACATACCCAGAGTCATATCTTAGTTCTCATATACTTGTTCTAATTTTCTTTAGTCTCTCTTTGAGTCTGCATACAAGCAGTTGATGGTCTGATACACAATCAACAACTAATCTTGTTCTAACACTTGATATTGTGGTTTTACATCATCACTTTCAACAAATTTAGTCAGATTGGTTCCTGTATGTTCCCTCTGGTGAATTCCATGTGTATAGTTGCCATTCATGTTGGTGAAAAAAAGTGTGTTTGCAATGAACAGCTCGTTATCTGACAAAATTCTATCATGTAATCTTGACCATCTTTTCTGTCACTAAGGCCATATTTTCCAACTACTGAGCCTACTTTGTTTCCAACTTTTGCATTCCAGTCACCAGTTTTTATCAGTACATCCTGATTGCATTTTTGATCAATTTCAGACTCCAAAGTTCATAGAAATCTTCCTTTTATTCATTTTTGGCCTAGTCTTGGGTGTGTAAATTTAAATATTAGTGGCATTAACTGACTTTCCCTCTAGGCATATGGATATTATTCTACCACTGATAGCAGTGTACTTAAGGAAAGATTTTGATATGTCTTTTTTGATGATGAATGCAACCCTATTTCTCTTTATGTTGTCATTCTTGGCCAGGTAGACCATATGATTATCTGATTCAAAATGGCCCATGGCAGTCCATTTTAGCTCACTGATACCTAGAATGTTGTTATTTAATGCGCTCCATTTTCCTCCATTTTGATCATTTCTAATTTTTCTAGGTTAGTGCTACCTATATTTCATGTTCCAATATTTTAACTCATGCCCCATCAGCAAATGGAGGTCCTGGTGGCTTTACTCTATTGGCTGTCATTAAGCTAGCCTCTACTATGAGGGGGCTAGGGTTTGGCTCAGTTGATGGAGTACTGCTCTGCACTCTCTGAGGAACTGAATGTGAACCCTAGCTCTGAAAAAATGGAAGAAGGATGTGGCAATCCATTCTTGAAACAATAAGGCACTGAAAAACCTTATGACAGTCCTTGTGAGTAGGACCCAACTCCATGGCACCTAATAACTACAACTATTTTGAAGAGACAACCCTTCCCTAGTCATCCTTTGAGTATCTTTTAACCTGGAGGGCTCATTTTCTGATACTATATCACCCAGTGTTTCTTTGTTATTCATATTGTTTACAAAGCATTTTGTTTCAGAAGTGGGTTTCCTTCTGTTGTAGAAGTGGGTGGGAAGTCTTTCTTCCTATTCTGCCTTTGTCTCATATTCATCTAAAATCTGTCCACCATGGATGACCCTTGCTGATGTCTGTTTTCTTGGTGGCATAGCTTTCAGCATCACATCAACATGCAGCCCTCACAGTATGGCAAACTATAGGAAAAGTGAGGGTCTTTGATGATAGATTGAAGGAATTTATTTGTGTATATTAGTTTATTTACATAAACACACATATATATTTCTAAATAATAATTTGTATGCTCTCATGTACATATACACATATACATATATTTCATTATTTGTATGTCAGATCATATGAGATATTAAATAATTTGAAGAGTGTTTTTGAATTGCTTTCTCTGAGCATATTTGTGAACATTTGGAAAAATACATTTTAATTTTTTTAAATCATCACACATTGTGTTTGTAGGAACCTTTATGCATACACATTTTAAGGATTATGAGATTATTTAGATTTTCGTGTTTTCTTCGCCCATATTTAGAAAATAACTGTTTCTATTTTATAATCCTCTGTAAGAATTTTGAATTCAATAGCATAAACATTCATACAGTATTCTTTAAAAACAACTTGTCTATAATTGCAATTTTTGTCCAAATTTCTGTTTGTAATATTGTTTATTAGTGACTTAATCCCTTTCTTTGATATCACCCTGGCCTGAATATTACACTTACATTGTTATTTTGTTGTTGTAAGGTGCTGCCTGTGGGGTCCAACTCATAGTGACCCTACCTACTGCAAGTGAAACACTACCTGGCACTGTGCCATGCATAGTCCTCTTATCACTCATTCTCTCCCATTCAGAGGGTTTTCAGTGGCTGATTGTTTTGAGACTATGCTGTTCATCCTTCTCCCAAGCCTGTAGCATCCTGTATTCCTAATGGGTCTCTCATCAAATCACTAATGAGGCCCAGCTCTGCTTAGTTTCTGAGATCTGACAAGCTGGTACACCAGCATGATTTAGCTGTATACCACATTTATTGGAGCTCTTCAAGGAAAAGAAAAAGAGCTGAAAATTTTGTTTATATTTTCATATTTTCTCCAGTTTTGCTATGGTGTTTTTAGTTGTGGTAAGTCCTCCACTTCTAAATTAAAGGTTTTATAGAACAATGTTCAGCCTATCAATCTTCCTTGTTTTTCCGGTTATATTTTTATGACTGCTAGTTTTGCATTAAGTAATAGTTATTTTTAATTTCATATTAATATGTGAACCATTAGAATGTATTCTTTATACATTTTATAGTGTTTTTATTTCAATTCATTAATCTTTATAAATATTTCCTAAAATTTTGCTTGAAAACAATATGTATAGTCCAATTATTTTTGAGAAATATCCTGGATGTATCTATAATACCTAATTAATCATTTGTGCTTTAGAAATTTTTTATATCATTGTGAGTTTCTGAATAGTTTTATCCCTCAAACACGGGGAATATTTGTGATTGTCTCTATATATGATACAAAATTTGTTATTTCATATATTTCTGAACATTTTTCTTTTGTAGCTGATTTTCAACTTTCAACCTTTCTCTGCTCTTATGTTTTATGGCCCTTTCGTAAAAATATATATCTGGATATTGTTTATTAATTAATTAATGATCTATTTTTATACATTTTATATTTAGATATCATTTAATTACTGATAAATTGTGACAATCTTTTTCATGTTCTAAGTGATTTGGGGATTATTTTGTTTACATGATTATTTTGATGAATATTTTCCTTTCTAGGTTATTGTCCTCTTTGGGGTTGATTAGATTATTCCTCATTTCATTTGATTAATATGCAATAACTATGAATTATAAATCATCTTAATGAAAAATTTTATATTTCATATGCCTATGTAACTAAAGGGGCTGGGATTTAGCTCAGTGGGTAGAGCACTGCGCTGCAGTCTCTGAGGGCCCAAGTTCAATTCCCAGCACCGCAAAAATGGGAGAAGGGCCTGGCAATCCACTCCCAAGGCAATCCGGAAGCACTCAGCCATTGAAAATCCTATGAGGGGCACTATGAGTCGGATACCAACTCCACGGCACCTAACAACAATGTAACTAAAAGCAGTTAATCCAATCCAAAATTGACTATGTGCATACTGTTGTTTGGTAGCACATTTAAATTTAAAAAGATGACTCCTCTTAAAAGGACTTGATTTAATAAGCAAATAACATAAAAATATAGATAACTAAACTACCATGAACTTATAATTGAAATCCAATCATACAATCTGGATCAGTTAAAGTAAAATCAAGGAACTATCATAAAACTTAGTGATAATTTTAGATAAAATATTGAATATCACATAGATATTTAACTGAGCAAGTATATTTAAATGAAGGATTTGGAAAATTACTGCAGAGAACCTTGACTAACATGTTTTGGCTGAAGTATGTGTACAGGTGTGCCTGTGTGTGCAAGTACATGCTTCCAGTAGTAGTCGTAGTAGTAGTTGTAGTAATATGTAGATGTAATGCTAGGTGACATTAAATGTGATAGAAAAATAAAAAGGATTATATTTATTAGCATACTGAAAATGCTTACTTTTATATTATCAGGTAATCAATAAGATATTTGAGCAAGCAATCATCATATTCAAGAATTTATTGGACAGAAAAAATCGGCATAGATAAAATTAAGTGGCAGAAAAAAAGACATTCTAGGAATGTAAGAGAAATTAATTCTTAGCTGGGGATGGAAATGTTGGTATTGGTACTAAAAACTGGAAAGGAAAATTTCAAGTGATATGGTGAAGATAAAATCTATAGAAATTGGAAGTTGTCTAGATTCTAGGAAAGAGATTTATCCTGAGTATGGAATACATGAAACCAGAGAGTAGTCTGAGATAGGTTAAAAATACCAACAACTTACAAAACTTTCTAGAAAAAAATCCAGGACACCTTCAAACGTACAACACATATACATATGCACACCTATAAGCACATGTATTGTCCAGCTCTATCTTTGTTTATTTCATTATTATAATATCAAATAAGTGTTCATACTCAAACACTTTGTTTCTACACAGCTTATTAAAATATTATCAATTCTCAAATTCTTTTAAGAAAAGTGAGTAGTACAATATGGAAATACTGTTGAAATTAAGGATAGGGGGAGAAAACTTAAAAATTCATTAAGTTAATCAGAATCTTTGTTCATTGTGATTATAATGAAAGATAATAAGTCTCAAGCAGCTTGATTTTGAAATATCTATAAGCATGGGGTTTCTACAACCCCCAAAATATTTTGTTAGATCATGTTTCACACACAAATGTCAAGAAAGATAAGAATGTACAATTTTCATTTCTTCTATGTTGAAGTTAGAATGATGGGTAAAAATTGGGAGGGAACTAGAAAAGATAATACAGACTGCACCTATTCCATTTAATATTTGTAAAATTGATTTTTCTGACTAAAGATTGAAACAAAATCATCACCTATGCCCATGAAATTAAAACTCTAATCAAATATTATGTGAATTAGAGTTTGTAGTTTCTTTGCTAACTTATCTTGATATTATTCAAACCACATCAGTTAGCTAAAGATGGAAGGCCCTAAATTTCATCACAGGAGGTGAAATTGCTATTTTTCACTTTCACTTACTTTGTTCTACATGCTTGCACAAACAGTTTTATTTAAATATATGGCACTAATTCACAGGATTGACCAACCACTACAGTTTTTTGGGGGGGGAGGGATTGCATGAGCTAGAAAGAAAAACTGGGCTATGGAGAAATATTTGTGTTTCTTAATAAATTTAAATTTAAGTGAAATATAGAAATATTTGATAGAAATTTTCAATAATTGAGTACAGTTTAGTAAATATGTTGGTTATAAATAATCATCTATATAACATAAATTCATCTATATAAATTAAAATTCAATTTTTATGCATTTTTTATAATCAATGAGTGGCAGTTTAGAGCATTTTCTTCAAAGAGAAAACAAAAATATATGAAAGGTAGAATTGATTTTGGTTTACAATTTAGTACTAAATTAAGTTTATTCTTTTTAGTGCTTCACTAGATTTTTATTTATAGAGGATGCTTTACCCTGGATTTTGTACCTAGACCTCATGGATTCTTTAAATTCTGTGCCAAAGAAATAATCATTTCCAGTTGGTATGTATTTTCCACTTTGGAATACATTAGGAAATTCTTCCAATTTATACATATTCTGGATAGGTTGATTCATATGGTTATTGACACAAGTTGACTAAAAAAGATTGAAGCTTAATGATGATTTAACATATTTATGGTATTTCAGAAAAATGCATAAATTACTTTCATGTCTCTTTAAATTAAATTATATGCAGCAAGGAATTCTCTTTTGAGATTTGTGCAGCATACAGAATTGAATTTCTCTAGCTTTCTTATTCCTGAATCTGATTATATTATATCCACAACCATTCAACACAATCCAAAGATGAGTTTCATTTCAAATTACAGGGACATTAGGACAACCCACTAATATTGCAGAAGGAACATTAAAAATAATAATATAATAAATTTTCTTTTCTTTTTTTTTTTTTTTAGGTACTGGGGGTTGAACCCAGGGCCTCGCTCTTGAGTGCTCTGCAAGTGCTGGACCACTAAGCTGCACCCCAGCCCTTTTCTTTTTTTAACTTTTTGAGACAGGGTCTCGCTAAGTTAAGCAGACTGCCTCTGGTCTCGAACTTGTGATCCTCCTGCCTCCTCCTCCCAAGCCGCTGGGATTACAGGCTTGTGCCACAGTGCCTGGTGTTTTAGTAAAATTTCTGAAAAGCAAAAATATCTTGAATAGATACCATTGGCTATTTTCTCAAATATCATCTAAGGCATTGTTTATTCGTACATTACAGGAATGGGAAAGTGAACACAGAGCCTTGTGTATGTTAGGCAAGTACACTACCACTGAGCAGACCTCCCCAGTCTCTTCCTTATATTTAATTTGAAACAAAACCTCACTAAGATTATCTCTGGTCTCAAACTTGTCAACCTTTTGGCTCAACTTCACAAATCGTTGGGATTATAGGTATGAACCATAGCACCTGGCTTATCCTCTAATATATTTTTGAGGTATACTCAAGGGTTGATATTTAAATTGAGTAGGTATCTTTGTATGAGGGGAGGAGGATCTGCTATGTTTTAAATTTAGTTGCCACTATATTTGCTCACTTCATTGAATTTATCTATCTATGTCTACATATCTAAATACTTATCTGCATGTCTATCTATATCTACATATCTCCCTGACATGCTTTTCTTCTTGTCATGCTGTGGGAGCTTCTGTGTTGCTGTAATGCTGAAAGCTATGCCACTGGTATTTCAAATACAAGAGTGCCAAGCATGGTGGACAAGTTTCAGCTGAGCTTCCAGTCTCAGACAGCCCAGGGAAAAAGACCCAGCAGCCCTCTTCTGAAACAACTAGCCAATGAAAGCCACATGAATAGTAGAGGGATATTATCAAATATAATACCAGAAAATTTGCCCCAAGGCTAGAAGATATTCAAAAAACGAGTAGATAAGAATTGGTTCCTCAAAGTAGAATCAATCTTAATGACAGGAATAGAGTAAAGCCCCTCAGACATTCTTTTGCTGATGTGGCATCTCTCAAAATAGGAAGAAAAATAGTGACTGCAGCAATGTACTCAAACATAGTAATATCATATGCATTGCACAGTGTTGGGAAGTTCTTTGTTCTGTTGTACAGAGTCACTGTGTTGAATCTGACTCAGCACCTAACAACAATCTACATACCTATATCCATGTATTTTTAATCATATCTATCTACATATGATTTGTTCATTTGTATCTATGTTCAGATATCATTTGATGGGAGAAAACATTCAAAAATTAATTATTTTGAGATGTAAGTTTAAATGTTATATTCATTTAAATGTCTCTTTTGTTGTAATCATCACTGTATATTTTCTTTTTGTGTTTCCTTCATTAATAATTTAAACATTGGTGTTCAGCTTAGCATTTTACTGATATGATCAAGAGTAGATTATCTAGGCTTAAGTGCCAGTGTGTTTAGACATATGAAGCTTGAGGAAAAAAAAGTGGAACTGACTTCATTCCAATTATACCAAAAGAAGTACTGTAGAAAAACTAAAAGAAAAAAAAAGTCTTGTGTGTTGGTGTTCCTTCTTATGCTTTTTATTCAAGTTCTATGATGATTTTTTTTCTCACTGTTAAGGCAGTCCATTTGTAAGCAATATGGAAGAGCATAGAGTTTGCTAAGTCAGAGGTTTCTGCCCATGGCCTACACTTAGAGTTGACCTAGTATATCATCAGATGAAGCACTTCCATTTATCAATAAGTTTGAACCACAAACAGACGCAATTAAAAGTGCTGATTCAAAGCTGCAGATTTAGCATGATGCTAGTTGTGCTCCACTTAATAAAGGCTGAGAGCCTACTGGTCAAAATGTGATTAAAGACATTGCTATCTCAGGTAAATTTTGATATAGTCCTAAGGTACTGCTATTAAATTAGAATGAAGTGTTGAGTGTTGGGAGGGAAACAGAAGCCAATATGATTTGATACATAAATAAATTAATTTAAGAAAACAAGAAAATAAAAGAAGTACAGGCCTAGGTAGGAAGTTTGGTTGTTATAATGAACATGTGTGATATTATACATTGCCTACACAATTGCCTAAAGCAATTGTTTGGAGAATTTTGTTATGCTTTCATAGATTTCTAATATACCGTGTGAGTTTAATAATATATGCATTGACCTACTGATTTATTCAAAGCCAGCAGTCAAAAACATAAGGTAATACTTCTTATATACCTTTTGTAGAGAAAGAACAGATCATCTTTGTGATTCATAATATGGCCAGTTTAAATTACAGGCTAGACCTTAAGACACACAGAGATAACAAATTTCTCATCCAATTCCATGACACCCTAATGCAACTGAAATTTTTGTAGAATAAGTTTGTTGGTAAAGGAATGTTTTTAACGAATTTTCTCATGCATGGATAATATACTGAGTTTCTGTGTCTCTAAATGTTCTTTCAATTTTAATCATCCTGATGAATAAAACAATAGAAATAGATGTAAATGAAACAATTTAGAGATAGGCTGGTAATGAGAAAAGCTAGTAAATGATTTTCTTCAATATAGGTCTACACTAATTACTTTGAAAGGACTCAAGAAATGACTTGAGAAGAGTTGTCTCCTCAGAGTAGTGTCCACTTGAATGAAAGGAATGGAGCAAAGCCCCTGGGACTTCCTTTTGCTGATGTGGTATGTCTCAAAATGAAAAAAAATAAAAATAAAAATAAAAAACAGTCCCTACAATCGTAGGCTAAAACATAAAGATTGTGCTCATTGCCCAGTGTTGGGTAACATTTCGTTTTCGTTCTGTTGTAAATTGGGTCTCTCTGAATCAGATCTGAGTTGACAGCACCTAACAATAAAAACGATTACTCTATGTTAAGTGAAAATTGAAGGATGAAGAAAGTAAGAGTTGGTTATAAGACCAAAAATGAAAAGCATATAAACAAGAAGCATGAATAACATAAACCAGAGCCCCCAAAATATTTGGTTTGCACATTAATTTTAATAATGATGATAAGTGTAATGACCAAATGTATACTGAATTGGACTACCTGGTTGAAAATGTAGAAAATATAAATGTAATAGTGAAATAATATTTAAAATTAATAAAGGTTTAATTAAATTACATAAATAATTTATATCAGAAAATATTTAGTGAAAAATATTTAGTGAAATAGAATAAAATACTATTATGTACAAGTAAATATAAATAGTTTGACTCAGAAAGAACAACAACCAAAAAAACCCTACAAGATGTGAAATAAATCTGGTCTAGTAATCAATTTGTGACCAAGGATGCAAAAGTTAATTTTTTTTCCTTTTTATTGTGCAAAGTGACAATATTGGTATCTTGAATTTAATTATGAATGAAGGGTAAGAGATTATGGTTTTCTATATGTGTTTCTCCTCCACGTGTCTTTCAGCTTGTTGTGCTGTGGGGGCTCCTGTGTTGCTGGGATTCTGAAAGCTATGCCACTGATATTTCAAATACTAGCAGAACCATACATGGTGGAGAGGTTTGAGTTTCCAGACCAAAACAAATTGAGGGGGAGGCTCAGCAGTCCATTCCAGAAACAAATGGCCATTGAAAACCCTATGAATAGCAGGGAAGCGCTGTCAAATATAATGCTAGAAAATGAGCCCATTGGGAGGAATATATTCAAAAGATGACTGGGGGAGTTGCTTCCTCAAGGTAGAGTTGATCTTAATCAACTCTACTTTGGAGTGGAGTAGAGTCGTTGGGACCTCAATTTATAGATTTGATGTGACTCAAAATGAGAATAAACACAGTAGCTATAAAAAGGGTTCAAATATAAAAAAAGATCAGGTATATGGCACAGTGTAGGATAGTTTTGTTCTGTTGTACATAGGGTTGATTTGAATCAGATTGACTCAACTGCACCTAAGAACAACAATATGTGTTTCTAGCTTGAGTATTAGTATAAGTGAGACTAAAGGCAAAATTGAACATACTATTCATAGATCATAGATGAATCCCTAGCAGAAATTCATAAATCAAAATGAGATTACAAAATAAAAGAAGAAGATATAATCAACTAATTGCTTGGAAGTTTATTGTTGGGTGATATGTTAGATACCTCAACTGTGCCCCTTCAATTTTCTAGTCTTTTTTTATTATTATACACAAGAAAGACATCATGCTGTACTTATCTTCCTGAATCTGACTTATTTTACATACCATGGTTATCTCCACCTCCATCCATTTGGCTGCAAATGACATGATTTTGTTTTTATTAATGAATAAATAATATCCCATTGTGTATATATACACCACATTTTCTTTATCTATCAATTCCTTAATGGACACTTAAGCTAATTCCATGACTTGTCCTTAGTGAATATTGCCCAAATAAGCATGAGTGTGCAGGTATCTTTGTGGTATATAGTTGTAGATTTTTTTGTGTACATATGTAGGAGTGGTATAATTGGAGTATTTGATAGTTCTATTTTCAGATTTTTTGTGGAGTATGCATATTGATTTCCATGGTAACTGTATTAATTTATATTCCCACAATCAACGCATAAAGATTCCTTTTTCCTCCACATCCTCTCAAGTATTAGTTCTTTTTTGTTGTTGTTGTTTTTGTTTTGTTTTGTTTTACTTTTTCTTTTTTCTTTCTTTCTTTTTTTGCAGTACTCGGGGTTGAACCCAGGGCCTTGCACCTGCATGCTTTGCAAGTGCTGGACCACTGAACTGCACCCCCACCCCATTTTTTTCTCTTTTTGAGACAGGGTCTCTCTAAGTTACACAGACTACCTCTGGTCTTGAACTTGCAATCCTCCTGCCTCCACCTCCGGAGGCAATGGGATTTGTTTTGTTTTCTTCATGATATCATTCTGCCTGGGCTGAGATAGAATTTCAGTATAGTTTGGATGTGCATTTCTCTGCTGACTAAAGATGGTCATTTTTACATATTTATTGACCATTTATATTTCTTCAGTTAAAAATTGTTCAATTTGCAAATAAGGATAATTTGATCTCTTCTTTGCCTATCTGTATCAGTTTGATTTCTTTCTCTAGTCCTTTCCCTAGCTAGGACTTCAAAATAGGAGAGAGTGGACATCCTTGTCTTAGAGGAATGGTTTTAATTTTTCTCCATTTAATATGATATCGGCTGTAGGTCTGTCATAATTGGAGTTTATGATATTAAGGTATTTTCCCATTATGCCTATCTTCTCCAGGGTTTTTATCATGAAAACATATTGCACTTTGTCAAAGGTTTTCTCAGCATTGATTAAGATGATTATGTGGGCCGGGTGCAGTAGCACATGCCTATAATCCCAGCCATTCTGAAGGCCGAGGTAGGAGGATAGCAAGTTTGAGACCAGAGGCAGTCTAAGTAATTTGGCAAGATCCTGTCTCAGAAAAGTAAAAACACAGGTTAAGGGTGCAGCTATGTGGTACAGCACTTGCAAAGCATTCAAACACAAGGCCCTGGGTTCAACCACCAGCACTGAAAAAAAAAAAAAAAGATCAAGTGATTTTTTGCAAGCCTCTTGATATGTTGAATTCCATTAATCAATTTTCATATGTTGAACCAGCTTTGCATCTGTGGAACAAATCGCACTTGGTCATGGTGAACAATCTTCTTAATCTGTTGCTGAATTCAGTTTGCCAGGACTTTTTTTGAGAATTTTTGCATCTATATTTATTAGGGAAATTGGTCTATAGTTCTCTATTTTAGATATATCCTTGCCTGGTTTAGGTATCAAGGTGATGGTAGTTTCATAGAATAAGTTTAGGAGTGCTTCCTTTTCTACTTTTTGAAACAATTTGAGGAGAACTGGTATTAATTCTTCTTTGAACATCTGGTAGGATTCTGTTGTGAACCTCTTTGTGGGCTCTTTGTTGGGAGGCCTTTAATTACATTTTTCTATTTCAGTGTATGTAATGGGTCTGCTTCAGTCGTTATGTCCCCAGGGTTAATTTTGGTAAATGATATGTGTTAATAAATTTATCCATTTCTTCTGTATTTTTGTAGTTGGGGGAATATAATTTCTCAAAGTATTGCCTGATGATTTTCTGAATTTTGTTGATTGAGAAAAGGTGCATTTAAGAGTCTGATGACTAAAACTCATCACCATTACCATCAATTAAACACATCACTATGTGTCTATATCCTATATCTTATTCTCCCTCACAAGATTTGGGAGACCTTTCCTTAATTATTAGAATAAAGGACAAAATGCTTATACTAGAATTTTTTCCTATTTTTAATTTATTTGATTTTAAAATATTTTATATATAAATGTAGGTACAGATATAGATGGGATCCAAGTCTACACATAAAAGTTAATTTGTTTCATATACAAGTTATATGTATACCTGAAGGAATCTTATACCATACTTTTAGTTCGCCTATGTTGACTGAGTTTCATCACATGAAGTCTAACTTGCAATTTTCCACTTGTGACCTTACCTGAGTACTAAAAGGTTAAGGATTATGGAGAATTTTGGTGCTTGCATTTCTGAATTATGGATGCTAAACCTATAACAGAGATATTCTCATGTTTGTGTCGTAGAGGGTTTACATTTTCTGCTTTTGTTCTCTTGGTCCCTGAGTTGCCACATTAAAAATTCCTGACTATTGTGTTACAATGGAGACAAACTGAAGAAGCCTCTGGAGATGGAAAAATAGAAAGGAAAATCCACAAGAACCAAGAGATCCGGGGGAATGAATGAATATAAAATGAAATTTCCCAACTTCCCACCCATTGGAACTAGAGAGAAGAGGACTATATGTGGGTCACACCACATTGGATGTCCCAACTAAGTCACAACCCCATGCGTGAATTCACTCAGTGCCAAATAGACCAGAAGTGTCCCAATCTAACTGAGCCCTGCTTAGCCAAACTACAGAATTGTGAACAAATAAAATGGTAGTTTTATAACCTAATATATTTTGGAATGGTTTGTTACATGGCAATAAAATTTACGTAGCTTTCTCAAATCAATCTTAAATGGTGAGCTAATTCAGTGTATCCCAATTTCAAATTCCCAGGGGAGACCCTGGTGGTACCAGCCAGCATTAGACTTCTTGTCCAAAGACTTCAGATAGTGTTGAGTGACTTCATGCTCAAAATATTGTCCAATTAAAACATTAGTATTTGTTCAATAGATTTTTAATATGCTATAATCAATCGGTGTTGTTATGTTAGGTGCCATTAAATTGGTGTATATATTGACCTTAGGGGGCTGGGATTTAGCTCAGTTGGTAGAGCGCTGCACTGCAGTCTCTGAGGACCCAAGTTCAATTCCCAGCACTGCAAAAATGGGAGAAGGGCCTGGCAATCCACTCCCAAGGCAATCCCGAAACAGTCAACCATTGAAAACCCTATGAGGGTTGCTATGAGTCAGATACCAACTCCACAGCACCTAACAACAACAACAACATATATTGACCTTATGTGCAACAGGCAGAACACTATTGTTAGTGCTTTTCTGCTATTCATAGAGTTTTCAATGGCAGATTGATTTTTGGGAGTGGGTTGCTATGTCCTTCTCCCAAGTCTACAGCATCTGATATTCCCAGGCTGTCTTCCATCCAAATCATAACCAGGCCCAACACTGCTTAGCTTCTGAGATCTGACAGGATCAGATGCCACAGTGCTATAGCTGCAGTCATAATCAATAAATTAATTTTATTTATAGAATATGGGAGTACTGATTCTGAGGGTGGCATTAAAGAAAGGAATACAGGTTGAACCCTACTCTTGAAATCACACAGTCTTTCAGGAAGTGAAGAAATAAGTGTGAAGGACCAACTAATTAGTGTTACAGTGGAAATTTATAGATTAATATTATTAGTAATGTGACATGAGCATATAATACTAATGTGCATATTACTACATATATAAGGGCTCCTGGGATTGACCCTGATGAGAAAAATTACAATAATGAGGAAGGCAGTGAAACGGCTTAATGTAGAGAAAATGGAAAATGCCCTTGAGATGAGATTTATACCTAGCTAATAAAACTAGCTAATATATTGTTGATGACTTATGGTGAAGTTCAGTGGTAGAGCACTTGCCATTCATAGGTGTGGCCCTGAGTTCAATCTGCACATATTTAATTTAAAAAGATCAAAAATTCCAATAAATACCAGATGCAACAAATTTGCTCATCTCATTGCAAATAGGAATCAAGGATACAGAGACTGGGACACAGTAAGAGAGAGACAGAAAGACATTGAGGAGAGAGGGAAGAAAGGGCCATGGACAAGGTGTACCTCCCAGGGCACAGCCACAGTTACCTATTTCCCCAACTCCTAGAGATTCTATCACTTTCAATGTTCACTCAAATATAAATCCATCAATTGGGTGATCATTTTATGAGATCAGAGACCATGTGACCCAATCACCTCTGAGTACTGCTGCATTAGGGGCAAAATTTACATATTTGAGGTTTTGGGGGGATATTTCAAGAACTAAACCATTATAATGAGATATTACATAATAAGTTCAGTGTATATTTTTAATGAGCTTAAGAAAAACAGAGCTTGTTCCTCCCTTTTGGGTATCTATCTCCAGCTCTTCACACATGTCATTATAATATTTGAGTTTTTCTTCTTGAGCTGCCCTTTGAGATCTTCTGTTTAGTTGCTTAACTTCATCCTGTCTTCCTTTTGCTTTAGCTGCTAGATGTTCAAGAGCATGTTTCAGAGTAACTTGGTCTTTTCTTTTTTTTTTTTCCTGTCTTTTCAATAACCTTTTGCTTTCTTCATGAATGATATCTTTGATGTCCTGCCACAACTTGCCTGGTCTTCTATCATTTGTATCTAATGCATCAAATCTATTCTTGAGGTAGTCTCTGAACTCAGGTGGGATATACTCAAGGTCGTACCTTGGCTGTCATACACTTGTTCAAATTTTCTTCAGTTTCAGTTTGAATTTGCATATGAGCTGTTGATAGTCTGATCCAGAGTCAGTACCTACTCTTGTTCTGATATTTGATATCAGGCTTTTTCATCATCTCTTTCCACAAATGTAGTCAATTTGGTTCTAATATGCTCCATCTGCCTGCAGCCACAACCCTGTGGCATCCAATCCCATCAGATCTCAGAAGCTAAGCAGGTTCTGGTTTGGTTAGTACTTGGATATGAGACCGCCTGGGAACACCAGGTGCTATAGGCTTGGGGGATGGAACTGGCAACCCACTCCCAAAAATCAATCCTCCATTGAAAATGCTATGAACAGTAGAGAAACACTGAAACAGTGTTTCACCTGTTGTACACAGGGTCATTGAGTTGGATACCGACTCAAGGGCACCTAAGAACAAAAACAACAACAACAACAACATGTTCCATCTGGTGAATACCATGTATATAGACACTGTTTAAGTTGGTGAAAAAATATATTTTTAATGAAAAAGTCAGTGTTCTGATAAAATTATATCATGTTATATCCAGCATTGTTTATGTTACCAAGACCATATTTTCCAATTATCGAGTTACCTTCTTTGTTTCCAACTTTCATATTCCAGTCACCAGTAATTATCAGTATGTTCTGATTGTATGTTAGATCTATTTCAGATTTGCAGGAGATGGCAAAAATCTTCCCTAGCTTCATATGTGGCCTTAGGGTTGGGTGCATAAATTTGAATAAGAGTCATATTAACTGGCATTCCTTATAGGCATATGGATACTCTTCTATCACTGACAGCCCTGTACTTCAGGACAGATCTTGAGATGCCATTTTTGATGATGAGTGCAACCCTATTTCTCTTTAATTTATCATTTCCAACATAGTAGCCCATGTCATTATCTGATTCAAAATGGCCCATGCCAGTCAATTTTAGCTCCCTCATACTTAGAATATCGAAGATTATGTGTTCTAATTCTCTTTGGATGATTTCTAATTTTCCTAGATTCATACTATGTATATTCCACATTCCATTTATTAATGGGTGTTTACAGTTGTTCCTGTTCATTTTGAGTTGTTCCACATCAACAAGTGGAGGTTCCTGGGGCTTTACTCCATGTCAGTCATTGAGGTAGACTTGACTTTGAGGAGGCAGCTCTTCCTTAGTAGTCTTTTAAGTTTCTTCCAACCTGTGGGAGCTAATTTTCTGGCACTATATCTGACAATATTTCTCTGCTATTCACAATGTTTTCAATGCCTAATTGTCTTGACAGTGGGTGACAAGGTCCTACTCCCTAGTCTGTCTTATCTGGAAGCTCAGCTGAAATGTGCCCAACATGGATGACTCTGCTGGCCTCTATAATACCAGTTGCATAGCTTTCAGCATCACAGCAACTTGCAAGCCCCCAACACTACCACTAACTGATAGACATGTGGGATTTAAAGTCAAGAAAGGTCTGCATCAGGGCTATCCTTTCACCATACGTCTTCAAACCCTATGCTGAGCAAATCATCTGAGAAGCTGAACTTTATGAAGAAGTACATGGCATTGTGATTGGAGGAAGTCCCATTAACAATCTGTTGTGCAGATGACACAATTCTTCTTGGTAAAAGTAAAGAGAATTTATAATAGTTACTGATGAAGATCAAAGAACACAGCCTTCAGTATGTATTGCCCCTCAACATCAACAAAATCCTTGTAATGGAGTCAGTAAGCAATTCACGATAAATGGGGAAAAGATTTAGTATGTCCAAGATTTTGCTTTACTTTAGTTCTGTGACTATGGAAGCAGCGTTCAAGGAATCAAAAGACACATTGCATTAAGAAAAGCTGTTACAAAAGACCTCTTTAAAGTTTCGAAATTAAAGATGTCACACTGCATACAAAATTATGCCTGACCCATGCCATGGTATTTTCAGTCATATCATACTGTTGTAAAAGCTCTACACTGGATAAAGGAGACAGGAAAAGAATTGATGTTTTTGAATTATGATGCTGGAGACAAACATCGAATATATCATGGACTGCCTAAAGAATCAACATATCTGTTCTTGAATAATTGCAACCAGAGTGCTGTTTGGAAGCAAGGCTGACTAGATTGTGTTTTATGTTCTCTGGACATGTATTCAGAAAGGACCAATCCCTGGAAAAGGACATCATGTTTAGGAGAGGGGCAGGTAAACAAAAATAAAGAAAACACTGAACTAGATGGATTGACACAGTGTCTGCAACAATGGGCTTAAACATAAATAAAATCAGGTGCCTGGCACAGAATCAGAGAGTGTTTTGTTCCACTGTACATAGGGCTGCTATGAGATGGACCTGACTGGATGGTACCTAATAAAACAACAATGTTTTTTCTTTAAATTTGGCAATTTTTCTGTTCATAAAAATTAGCAAGTGTCCAGATGTCAATTACTCAAAAAATAGTGTATATTTTTCAAAGAAGTTGAATTCATACTTACGTTTGATTAAAGAAATGCAAATTGCTAATAACATATTATAAATTAAATACTAAGAAGCAAGAAGTATTTAGATATGACTGAATACCTAAAAACAAATTATAGCCACTTCCCCACCTATAGAAAAATAAAAATATTTGCAGATGACAGTTGACTAAAAACTAGTATTGTAATTGAGTTATGAAAATGGCCTATCCCTGAAAAAATATAACTTCCAAAGAATTGTTTTTAATAATGCTCAGTTTAGTTTTTCCTAACATAGCTGTTAGCAATTGCAATGGCTGTGTAATGTGTCTCCTTTACTAGGGCTAACTATCTTTCCAGAATTCTCTTCTCAGAGGGGAGTGTAGTAGACAATTTTGCATGGGATTCAGGAAGTGACAACATTATTGTCTTTTACCAAAGTTTGAAGCAGGTTTACCAGACTTTTTATTGTTTACATATGTTATTTATGTGCACTCTCCCCTTGTTTATATAGAGTAGTAAGTTTATTTACAATGTCACTACCTTCTGTTAGATCTATGTTTAGGTTTTTCAACTTCTGTGACAAATGTGGAATTCAGTTACTGAAATGGGCCCCTATTTCTCATGAAGGGACATGTTGGAGGTAATAAGAGTTGGTGTGTTGTGTGCATGTAGAATAATACCACCCCCCAACAAATTCATCTATCTCCCAACCCACAAACCTTTGAATATATTATCTTAAATTTAAAAGAATGATTACAGATTGAGTAAATTAAACATCTTGACCTGGAAATATTTCTGGATTATTAACATGTGCTAAATGTAATCACATGAAGATTTAGAATTTAGAAGATTTAGAATTTAGAAGATTTAGAAGATTTAGAGGGAATCTGGGAGTGAGAATCAGATAAGATTGTAATATCAATGAATAGGTTCAGGAACTTTTGATCTCTAAAAGAATTCAGGCAAGACACAGAATGTGTAGAAGGGAATGTTGTTGTTGTTGTTGTTAGGTGCCGTAGAGTGGGTATCAGACTCATAGCGACCCTCATAGGGTTTTCAATGGCTGACTGTTTTTTGGGATTGCTTTGGGAGTGGATTGCCAGGCCCTTCTCCCATTTTTGTGGTGCTGGGATTGAACTCGGGACCTCAAAGACTGCAGTGAAGTGCTATAACAACTGAGCTAAATCCCAGCCCAGAGGGGAATATAGTCAAGGTTTATTGTAAGAGATAGTTTTTCTTTAGGTAATAAGGAAGGGCAGTTGTTGAGAGTTATTGCTGACAGAAGAGCTCCAAACTAATTGTATAGTTGAGTTTATATCTCTGGAAGGTAAGTGCCTGAACTTCTGGCATTACTGGGAAACTAAAGCACCCAGAGAAGCTTGGAGAAACCCAAATAAACTTGGAGAAACTTTGATTCTTAGGGTGCAACCATTTAAGAGTAGGATGTTCCCAAGTTGAAGGAAAAAGTACAAAGAGAGAGAGAGAGAGAGAGAGAGAGAGAGAGAGAGAGAGAGAGAGAGAGAGAGAGAGAGAGAGAGAGAGAGAGAGGAATGCAAATGAGAAGAATAGGAAGAGGAGGATAAGGACTTCCTCAGGCTAGCTTCTGGTCTTGAATTTACCGTCTTTTTGCCTCTGCCACCCTAATCAGTGGGAATCCAGGCGTGCACCACTGCATCTACCTAAACTTATGTTTTTTAAGCCACTAAATTTTTGGTGATTTGTTACAACACATGTATTAGTGTTCATGGGTCTCAGTCCATTCTTGTGTTTATAACCCCATAGTTACAGGTTCCACCTTGTCTTTGGTCTCCTCTATTTTTCACACACCTTCAATTCCCAACTATTTATCTTGAAGACATCAGGCTTCAGGTACTAACATAGAGAATAGTGAATTTATAGTGACTACTAACTAGCTTTCATAATTGCATAAGTTAGAATCGGTATAACAAATCTCAAAAAGCACTTCTAGTGGCTCTGGTTATCTGAACATTTATTATAAGTAAATATTTTTGCCTTATTTGCCAAAGAGTTTAGAACTTTGTAATTAAAACAAAGCATTTTAAAAGAAATTCCTAACCAGGTATGTTGGAATAGGCCTGTCATTGTAGCACGTGGAAGGCTGAAGCATTAGAATTGCCAAAAGTTTGAGGCCCGTCTGGGATATATAATAAGTTCCAGGACAGTTGGGGCTACATAGGGGTACCTTTTCTCAGAAAAAAAAAAAAAAAGGAGAAGGAAAAAGACAAATCTGGCCAAGTACCATCACATACCAGCATTTGGGAGGCTGAGGCAGAAAGATTTTGATTTTGAGGACAGACTGGGTTTGTCTCCAAAATATAAAATTCTCCAAAATATAAAATTATATAATATAAAACATAAAATCAGAATATATCTACTTTTTGTCACAAAAACATTTGTCCACAAATGTCTCCATCACTATCAAGAAAAGTGAAAAGAGGGAGAGAGCAATAAATGAGGGTAAAAGCAAGTGATTAAGAGCCAAGTAAAAAGTGCAATTGAATGAAAATGCTATTATGAAGCATTTTATATTGTATGTTAATCTAAAATAAATAAATAGAGAAAGAATAAATTTGGGGTCACCAAAATACTCTTCTACAAGTTCTTGCTCCTTAGTTGACTATGGAAAATATCTCTATGGAGTTAGCTTGTCACAGAAGACTTCAACGACAAAATGTTAAAATTATTTAGGGCTGAAACATGTTAGTTGCAAAATTATTTAGGGTTGAATCATTTTAGTTGCATATGTCCATACTGAACTTCAGTCATTCTAGAGCTGGTACAATCTAAGCTTTTTCACTGGAATTATGCCTAGGATTTTGACATTTTAATCTAAATCATGTTTAGATGTTTGATGTTTGTATCATATATTTCAAGTAAATATGAGTTCTGAAATGCTATTTTTATTGGAAATCCTAAACAAAATATCCATATGGAATTTTGTAAATTTTCATGTTTTTTCCCCTTTCCATGGGGGTCCAAACCACACTGATTTTTCTACCTCATCTAGTTAAACCAAAGATTATGAAATTCTTCTAAGAAAAATAGTGTGCATTTATAATTTAAAAAACAGGTATGACTTCCAAATGCCTGTATGAAATCCATCTTTGTTTTGAAATATTTATTTGCTTCCTAGCAAATAAGAAGAAATTTGTCTATTAAAATGAAATTGGGCATTTTCTTTCCCTTAATATCCTCCTAGTGTGATGGAATACTGCACATAAATTGCAGGTTTCCTCTAGAGGCAGGGAGTCTTTTTTTGTTATAAGTGTTTTGCAATAAGCTCTGAGAAATTTTCTCTACTATCTCAAACCAAGATAGAGGACACCCATACAATGTCATCCCAGAGGCTTCAAGAATGTTCAGGCTGTTGGAAAATATCATTTCCTCCATGTATTTCTCTCAGGTATGTTCCAGAATACTTGATGTCAGTGACAGAAATGGGAATGGAGAATTCTAAAAGCATTAGAATTTGAAATATCACTTTGGAAAACTTGAGTGTATAACTGGTTCTTGAAAACATGAAAGTGGATCTCTTAACCAAAAATCTCTCTTCTTTTCATAAAGAAAAAAGAAAATATGGAATAAAGCCTAACATTTAAGTGATGAGTACAAAAGCACCTCAAAAGAATGGAAAGATGAAAAGTAGAAGTCAGCAGAAAATAGTGTCCTTTAGATCGATGAAAAAGAAAGATCTAATGTTTGAATTTAGAAAATCAAGCAGTTTAGGAGATTTTTATTCTCACTTCTTATAGTCCAGTTCAAATTATCAGACTCCTTTTCTATTTTAAAATTTTTTTTACTTACATTAATAGCCTATATCCCTTCTAAAGAAAAAAATCACTATCCAGTGGAAAAATAGGCAATATATCTTGGAGTTATGATAATAGTAGTCATACCTGAACACATAGACATGAAGTGGTTACTTCTCTGACAAATTTGTAGTTTGTTTGTTTGTTTTCTTTGTGTGTGTGTGTGTGTGTGTGTGTGTGTGTGTGTGTGTGTTTGGTGGTGGTGTTACTAGGGAGCTGAACCCAGGGCTTCACACACACTTTTGCAAGTGTTCTACTCCTGAAATGTACTCTCAACCTATTTTTTGGTATTTATTTTGAAACATGGTCTCACTTTGTTATGCTGGCTACCTCTGGCTTTCCACTTGCCATCTTCCTGCCTCCATTTCCTAAAATCCTGGCATTATAAGCATGTTCCCCTCATTGATCATCTTTTGGAGTATGTTTTAGCCTAAAGTTTTCTTATGCTCAATCTTTAATTGATGAGACCGACCTCTACTTCATCAAGAATTCTTCATGTGCATTATGAGACAGTATTATACTTTACTCCATATTTTTCAATAATTTTTATGATTGAGTAAAGGAGAAGATGAGATAATGGTACATCTACCCAGTGAAATATATTGAACTAAAAGTCCTTCAATGTTTTCAATATACTTATTCTTAGTTAGTCCTTCTTGGTTATCATGATGTAAGGAAGCAATATATAGTTTTTCTCTCTATGGGATAGTCTCTAAATTTTTAGTACCTGAGGTTTCTTCTCACAGTTGTACCTTTATTCTTGCTCTCTCTTAAATATCCTTCTTCCTCTTCATTGGTGAACACTGGCCCCAATAAGAAATAGCTTATCAAGTGGCTTATGTTTTCCTAGTT
The DNA here is from genome assembly GCA_007922755.1 of Pedetes capensis. Lineage (NCBI taxonomy): Eukaryota > Metazoa > Chordata > Mammalia > Rodentia > Pedetidae > Pedetes > Pedetes capensis. The sequence goes on along the minus strand of VMDO01009342.1, from coordinate 12,330 downwards.
AGTAAAGACAGCTCATGACTTTACCTTCTTCCATTTTCCTCTGTGCAACAGTTTCTGAAATTAAAGGAATGAGTTCCATTCTAATTATGAGAGGAAGGAAAAATATTAGAAAGTTATCATGAGTACATGTGCCTGTTAGAAAACATGAGAAATTAAACTGATGTATATAATGCAAATTAAAGAAACAAGATAATATTATGGTAATTTTCCTGATCATTTAATAATGTTTAGATATCTAGTGAAATTTGAATTTTATTTATAGTTAGAAAAATCCAAATGAATAAAGATGATACAAGGAAATTGAAACTTATTTACCATATTTTCATATAAGTCAATGAATTATTTCCAAATGATAATTGAGTCTAGCTAGTGTTATTTAATTCATAAGTAGGAAAATAATTGGACTGAGGTTATCTGAAGATAATCATGTAATTATTACCAAATCGATGGATGAATTATAATTTGTAGCAAATCATTTAAACATAATTGCAAAGAAATATAAAAAAATTTCATAAGAAATTTACTTAGGTATGACACAAGAAGAAACAACATAAAATTTGATGAAGCTATTTTGAAGTAAACATAGAAACAACTTAGGATACTAATCCCTTAATAACAAAGATGATAGCTAACTTAACAAAATTAGTGTAATTTAAAATTTATATGAAAATGAATTTAAATAAACAAATGATATCTTCTTCCTAAACAGAAGCTAAGAAGATATAACATTAGACAAAAAGAATCAGTATCCAATTTATCAATCTTCCCATATATCCTTGGCTTGGTGCAAGGTTTAGAAAGTTCTGTTTGTAAATTACTGCTATTAACTCTTGGGTACATCATTTCGTTCTACACAATGCAATGAGCATGTAATGTCTGCTTATGTCTCTGAGGGAGGCACCCACGACTCTTAGTGTAATACAATGTTAGCTGTGACCTAATCCTCTGGAGAGTCTTCTTTTCCTCTGGAATTTATCAGTAGTATACAATGTGGCTGTAAGATTCTGACAGACTCATTTTGAACAGTGATCAAATAAAACATTTTCTGACAACTAGAGGCTATTTCCTGCTGAAAAGGTCACATCTTTGTAATGATGCATTTATTTAAAAATTTAAAAAAATAAGGTAAACATCTGAAATTTTTTCCAGTATAGTGAACATGAGAGTTATTTTGGTTTCCCTAATGTCATCGGGAATTATGTTTTCCTTTTTCTTCTGTTGCCTGACTCTGCACCTCACCTTCCAGCCACTCCCGATTGGGTTGTGACAGACTCTCTTCATCTTCTATGTACTGGAAATTTGAAAAAAAATAAAAGTAGCCAGAATAAATCAGCAAGCATTTCAGTGTGGTTATACCTGATGAAAGAACCTAGAGGTCCAAAGGATATCATTCCTGGTCATATAGAATAAAGAATAGAGAATAGTTACAAGGAAAAAGAGAAATATAAGTGACATTGGGAAGAAAAGATCCAGGAAAAAACCATTGTAATATTTCTCTTTTTATTTCTCATCCCTCATTCCTAAAGACATAGGTCCTTTTGCAGTAAGGAATTCATTGGGTCATAAGAATTTTTTTTCATGAAAATACAGGGTACCAAGGAATGTATCCCTTTTGGAAATGGTCTTGGTTTCCATATTGCTGCTAAAGTGCCATAGTCCTTTTTTGTGATAAATAATAAGATACAAAGCCAAGTCTAAATGGAAGGTTTTAAGACCATATTAGAGAATCCTAAACAAAAAAATTCTGCAGATTTTACTAGAGATAATTTCTTGTTTTTGTTTTTGTTTTTGTTTTTTGCAGTCTTGGGGGTTGAACCCATGGCCTCACGCCTGCATGCTTTGCAAGTAAACTGCACCCCAGCCCTATTTTTTATTTTTTAAAATGTTTTAATTTTTTTTTTTTTTTTTTTTTTTTTTTTTTTTTTTTTTTTTTTTTTTTTTTTTTTTTTTTTTTTTTTTTTTTTTTTTTTTTACTTTTTTGAGACAGGTTCTTACTAAGTTATGCAGACTGCCTCTGGTCACAAGCTTGTGATCCTCCTGCCTCTGCCTCCTGAGCCTCTGGGATTTCTGGCGTGTGCCACCGTGCCTGGCTTAGAGATAGTTTCTTGATGAACTAGAACTTATTCTTTTTCGTCCTCTTTTTCTTCCTCTTCTTTTAACTAATCGCTTATTTCTTTGTTTCCTCCTATGGTTTAAGCTTATATGTGTCTATACAAACGTATTGATATTTTCAAAATTACTGTTACTATTATATAGGATGTGCATGATTATATTTTACAATATTTAAACAAAGCTACATATTTGATTTTTATTGTTAAAGTTTTGCCTCCATTCAAAAGTCTTCTTTTTTCTGGTCATTCCACATTAATTGTGTGTTTTTTTTTTTTAAAGCAATACATTATATTTCCAAAGTATAGTGTAAATTTATGGTTTAGAAGAGTTAAATGGATAATGACCATTTCTAGTTTTATTGGAGAGGGTAATTTATTGTTCTAGACTATACTGAAAAAAGGCCTTCCTTGTTTGATGAGTTAAAGTATTTTGAGATTTTGGTCAGAGTTTGTTCAGGAAAATGTGATTATAATTTTTTTTTTTGTTACAAATCTGTAGATTACGTCTTTGGCTAAAAACAAAACTAGAAGTAATAATAGATAGTGTAAGAGGAAATAAGGGCAATAAAACAATAAATGTAAGAAATAGTATACATGTATTGCATGTTTTAAGAACTCTCATGAAACCTGGGCATGGTGGCGCATGCCTGTAATCCCAGTGGCTTAGGAGGCAGAGGCAGGAGGATCACAAGCTCTAGACCAGAGGCAGTCTGTGTAATTTAGCGAGACCCTGTCTCAAAATGTAAAAACAAAAAACAAAAAACAAAAAACAAACAAACAACAAACAACAACAAAAAACAGGGGCTGGGGGGGGGGCAGCTTATGGTCCAGCACTTGCAAAGCATGCAGGCGGAAGGTCCTGGGTTCAAACCCCAGTACTGCAAATAGATAGATAAATAAATAAATAAATAAATAAATAAATATTTAAGCAATTCTGTCTCTGTTAGCATATTAGCTGATTCTATTCTTAAATCAGTATATGTTTTTATATGAAATTTCTGAAAGAACTCCATTTTCCATATTTTTTAAGATAAAAGTCTATTTATTAGGGCTTTCCACAGAAAAAGAACACATATACACAAATATGGGGCTGGGATTTAGCTCAGTTGGTAGAGTGCCGCTCTGCAGTCTCTGAGGTCCCGGGTTCAATTCCCAGCACCATAAAAATGGGAGAAGGATGTGGCAACCCACTCCCAAGGCAATCCCGAAATAGTCAGCCATTGAAAACCCTATGAGGGTCGCTATGAGTCGGACACGACTCGACGGCACCTAACAACAACAACAACATATATATGTACAAATTTAAGCTCACATACATGTATACACTATATACACATACATATACATTCATATATACATTTTTACATGTGCATGCATACATGCATATATATCTATGCACTCAGAGTGAGAAAATGATAGGAGTAGAGATTTTGAGGAATTGGTTCATATAACTATGGAGGCTAAGAAGTCCCATGATGTGCCATCTTCAAACCCCATATCTGAGAAAGCCAGTGGTATAGTTTGAAGACCTGATATAGATTCTAGTCCAAAGTTCAGAGAACTAGGGCTGCTAAGGACAAAAGATATATCTTCTAACTCCTTCATTCAGGCAGAGAGTGAATTCTGAGAGAGAATTCATTCTCCTTTATGTTCTCTTTCTTTCCTTGGTGAGTTGAATGTTGGATAGCTACATTGTAGAGCATAGATCTTTATTCAGGCTCTCAATTCAAATGTTAATCTCTTCCAGATATTCTCTTACAGAGATCTCAAGAATGATATTTTACTAGTAACTTTGGATCCCATCCATCACAGGAAGTCACAAAGTATTGTGAGATCATAAATTTTCCTCCCATGCTGAAACAATAGCTTTAGTTTGTACTCGAGTATTTTTAAGGACTTCAGAACAATTCCAGGATTTGATTCTAGACTAGTTCCTTGTGCTTTCCTCCCCATTTGAGCATATCTAAAAATACTTTTATGGGATCTTAACACCATGTTAAGAGATGTATGGGGAAAAAAATCACTTGTTCTAGGGTTGACAAAAATAGGAGAAGTAGTAGCTATGAGAAATATAAATGTAAGAAAATGGTACTCCGATGACTTATATGAGATTAAAGATGCAATTACACTATACCACTAATTTTCATCTTTGTTCCCATCTTGAATTGCATTTTCACATTTTGACCACAATGCAGCTTATTTGAACCACTGCCATCTGTGAGCAAATGACTACATGGGGTCACCTGTTCCTTTGCAGTGCATTTTGAGTAGCATACAATGAGGATAAATATAAAAAATAAAATTTCTCTCACATAACAAATTGTCCAGGTGTCAGAATAGACAGAGATTGTTTTCTCAGAAATTGTTGGTAGCCAGCTCACTCTCTAAGATTTTTAGTGATCTGATATTTTTTTCCAGACATTTTTTTTTTCTGTCAAAAGAGCAAGTATTTTTTTCCTTTCTAACTTTTAAAGACACTGGCCTTCTTCCATAAATCTTCAAAATATTGGCATATTCTCTTTTAATAACTATGTTATTGAAAACACAATATGATCACAAAGTGGCTGGTGTATTTTTACAATATAACCATGAGGACATTTGATGATTTTGAACAAGTTTTCCTCAGAGGTTAAATGTAATGCTGAAAAACCTCAGAAAGTAAATATATATAGAGCTGTTAAATGTGATTCACAAAGAGCCTCATGGTTTAATTTGGGGATGATAAAAGTTAGAAAAATTCAGAGTGAAACCATATGAAGAAAGAGTAGAAAAACTGTGTCCCTGAAAAATCACCACACAACATGTATTCCTTCATTTTTCATAACTTGTATTCAATCCAATATTAACATTAGCAACAAAGAAATTGATACTGATTAGTACATTAGAGAAGTCCAGGAAATTATTGTATATTTTACCATTAATTAACTCTGTGACCTTGGAAAAGTCAAACAGTAAAGCCCTCACTTTTTATGTACAAATTAAATAATCTATGTTAGATTATCTCTAATGTCCTAAAATTCAATAATGTTCGATGTTAAATAATGATAAAATTGGCTTATTTGTATGAGTGACTAAAACTTAAATATATATATATATATATATATATATATATATATATATGTAGTTAGATCTTTACTAATACTCTGTTCTTGATGTTTTTAGGTACTGTTGAGTTGGGTCCAACTCATAGCCACCTACAGAGTTTTCAGTGGCTGATAGTTTAGAATTGCTTTGAGAGTAAATTTCCAGATCCTCCTCACATTTTTTCGGTGGTGGACATCTAACTCAGGTCCTCAGAGAGTGTATAGCAACACTCTACCAGCTGACCTAAATACCAGGATATATATATACTCATTACCTGCAGCTGTACCACTGTGGCATCTGACCCCTCAGATCTCAGAAGCTAAGCAGGGCAGGGCCTGGTTACTACTCTAATGGGAGACCACCGGGGAACACAGGTGCTATAGGCTGAGAGAAGGACCTGACAACTCATTCCCAAAAACCAATCAGCCATTGAAAACCCTATGAACAGCACAGAAGCATTTAAAAGAGTGAATTAAGACCATATTCAGAAACTGGCAGAATAATCCAGACATCACTTAAAATAAGCCAATATCAAACTTTTCTTGTATAGGCAAGCTTTCTTCTATCAATATTATTTTAAAAGAGAAAATAACAAAGGTAATAAACAAATAAAACTTCAGGAAAAACAGAGTTTCTTAAATGATTTTTTTCCTGTTTACAGTAGACACATTTTAAACATTGATGGAGCCAACAAATGCAATATTGTAAACAACCAACACATTTGTTTAAGGGCACCACAGACTAACAATTCATCATTTGTACCACTGAGCATTTTCACATTTTAAATCTATATTCTTCCTATTTGCCCTTTGTTATGCATTCTCTTTACATTTTCTTACAGCCACCCACTTCTATACCTTCACATTTATTTTTCTTTTTCTTGGCTGTCCTTTCACATAGTTTTAGCAAAAAATAAAATATCCCTCAGACACTGTTATTCACTATTATCTCATTTATCCACACTATGGTTGTATTGAAAATCATCAATTAAGTGGACAGAGGGTTACTTAATATGAGATAATGTCTTAAACAATCTTTCTACAAAGAACATCAGACACTGCTGTTTCAAAAAGTGCTTGCTTCTTTTTAAAATCAGCTCTGCTTAGGATCATCTGATGGTCCTTTGCCTTGCTTTGTCAGGATTTTAGCTCCTGTATCACTTAGCTTTGGATGTAGTTGGAAGCAGGTCAATGTGTGACTTATGCCTTAATAAAATGTTCTTGTTATTAGCTTACCTTGGCCCTGTGTGTTCACTGCTGACTCAACAATTCTTCTAATTAGAGGTCTTAATTCTTCGCTGTTTCAGTACCTGAATATTGTATTGTAGATGCTGTTGTAACTGAACTAATCAATAGTAAACAAATTATGCAAAAGAACTTCCCTTATTGTTATCCTTATAATCTTCAGGGTTTGAGTATCTTTTTTTCCCTTTTTTATCTGGTCACCAAATTTTATTAGGTTGTCATGCTCCCTAAGATAACAAATCCTGAAAATAGCCCTCAAAGTATGTCTCTGTATAATTTCTAAAATAACATCTTCTTCTCATGGGGTAATAGGAAATTCAGATAACTCTGGGCCATCTAAGTGAGATATAAAGCAGGTCAGACACTGAGTTTGAAGGAGATGTATGTGGGAAAACTCTGTTCTGATGATCCTTTAGTTTGCTGACCTTGGTGTGGGAATGAAAAGTGATTTTAAATTCAAAGCAAAGTTAGCAGAGCTTCACAGCAACTTATTTAGCTGATATCCTAGGCTTGCATTTTTTCCACTTTTTGTGCTTGACCTCACCAGCTTCTAGAATTCATCACCAAAGTCTAAATGCCTTCTTCTTCTTTTTATTATTATTATTATTTTTTATCTAAACACTTTCCCAAGTATTCTGCAAGCTAACAGGGCAGATTCCTAAACGGCCTGCTGAATTGTTCTACTTCCTCTTAGAATGGTAACTGGTGCATGCCTACTCATGTTTTAGGTATAGTTTATGTGCTTTCCAAGATGAAAATGTATGTTCTTACCTACATAAAGCATTTTTTGAAAGTGTTCCTTGAAATGCTTCTGCCATCATATCAAGTCTGACATATTACACTTTTTTGTTAATATGCTTATTTTCCTCATAAAACATTGATGAAGAAAGACAATTCTATGCCCTATTGAAATTTATATTTTCATCATCTGGTATGGTAACACACATACTAGCTTTTCAATAAATTTTATAGAATAAATGAATGACTTCTGTATGTTTTGAAGTGCACTATATCATAGCATGGTAGTTAACTGCAGTAACTAGTACCTATTAAAAATTCATCCATATGTTGGCTCTGCATCCGACTAGTTCTGCAAATTTACTCATACCACTTCTCTGTGTGCTTATTTATAAGAAAAGAAGGCAGAAAACCTGACCTCATAAGCTTATTATAAGAATAGTGGTTACATTTGCCACAGTGTTTGACTTAATGACTAAAAAATGGTGTGTGTATTTTTCTGTGAAATATGTAAATGATTCAGAAACATTGAATGATATGTGAAATATGCTGTGTAGATAAATTCTATATCACAAAATAAATACTGACAAATATATCTCTATATGTATCATTGGTATTAGAGAATATGACAATCCTCGTCATTGAAACAGGCAATTTATACATCAAAACATAGGACACATTAGGACTTTTTTATTCCCCCTCATGTTGCTCTTGATAAATCTATTGCCCTAATTAACTCAAAAGGATATTTTCTCTTTAGTGTTCCTAATAAGAGGACTTCCCCACATGTGTGTCAGCTTGTCCTGTGGTGGGGGCTTATGTATTGCTGTGATTCTGAAAGCTATACCACCAGTGTTTCAGGTACCAGTAGGGTTATCCATGGCAGACAGATTTAAACAGAACTTCCAGACTAAGACAAACTAGGGAGAAGGACCTGGCAGCCCACTTTTAAAACAAGTAGGCATTGAAAACTATGAATAACAGAGAAGCACTGTCAAACATAGTGCTGGAAAATGAGCCCCCCAAGCTGGAAGACATTGGAGAAATGACTGGGGAAGACTTACCACCTCAAAATAGTCAGGCTTAATAATGGGAATGGACTAAAGCCCCTAAGATCTTTTTGCTGATGTGGCATTGCTCAAAATTTGAAGAAACACAGTAGCTGTAACAATGGGCTCAAATATATAAAGATATTGTGTATGGCACAGTGTTGAGTAGTGTTTTGTTCTGTTGTCACTGAGTTGGACCTGATGACACCTAAGGACAACTACAACAAGTAAAATGACTAGAAATGTACTTTAAATAGACTTGTTGTTAGGTTCAATCAAGTCAGGTCTGACTCATAGTGACCTTATTTACAAAAGATGAAACCCTCTGGACACAGTGACATGGCTGGAACTCTATCAGTACTTCTCTATTATTCATAGGGTTTTCAATGGCTGATTGTTCTTTGGGAATGGGCTACTAGGTCCTTCTCCCAAGTTTACAGCCCCTGGTGTTCCTAGAACGTCTCCCATCCAAGTACCAACAAGGCTCCATGCTACTAAGCTTCTGAGATCTGATGGGATTGGATGACACAGTGGTACAGTTACAGGCTTACACAAAGGGGACAACCCAAGAATATTACTGAATAATTTTATAGAGTACATAACTAAATTATAGCTCAGCAGTTCTCTAAGAAAATATTTTTAAAAGATTGCAGTATGTTATAACCTGGAAAGCAGTGAACATATATTTTCTTAGAAATCTAGTGAGTGAAGTAAATGAATAAAATTCATTCATCCATTTACCGAAAATGCCTTGAATAAAAACAATTCCTGTAATTATGCCAAACTGTCCATTGTGGGAAAAAAATACTGAAAACACACCTTGGGGAATGCATTTGAAACTCTGCCAGGCACTGTGTTTCTTAGAATGTAACTGACTAGCACTTTTTACTGCTGGGAAAGCATTACAAAGCAAATGTTATATAAAAGTGAGTAGAAGGTAAAATAAGAGTTTAAGTCACTTGTAAAATTAAACGAAACAGAATTAAAGTTATAACCTAAACTCTTATATATGTATTCTTTCCAAAGAAAAAGCATGCTAATATGCCCTCATTAAAAGACAAAGCATTACTTTATTAAAATTCTGCTTTGATTCATTCTCAATCAGCCATTGAAGAAACATTGTTCAACAACATACTCAGTGCAGGGAAACTAGATGGTTCAGTCTGGATGTGTAAATGATGATACTTATATCTCCCAACCATGAGGCTTAGGATCTACCATTCATTTCCCTCACTTGTCTGTCATAGGATGGTTATTCAAAGAAACTCGTTCAATCTCTCAAATTCTGGATTCTATAGAAATAACTCAGATTCCATATGTTTACTCATTATATGTTCTTGTGTAAATTTATGATTGAGTGGTTATTTTGCTGCAGAAAATGAGAGAGAAAGCTGAATCTTTGCCAGACTGGTTGACATCCAGTAACAGTTTCTCCTTTGTTTATCATTCCCATATGTTATCGGTTAAAATTGTGGAATGCCAGAATTTATCTTTAAATACTAACCCCTAAACACCTCTGATGTGACTGTATCTAGAGAAAAGCTTTTAGGAGATATGCTAAATGAAGTTATTGAAATATGTACTAATCTATTATGAATGATGTCCTCACAAAAGAATAGATACAAATACAAACATGGAGAAGGACCATTTGAGAATACAACAAAATGTTGGCCACCTGCAAACCAAGTAGAGAGACCATCTGAAGAAAGAAAATCCACTGACACCTTGGTCATGAACTGCCAACTTCCTGAACTATGAGAAAAGAAAAAATTCTGCTCATTAAATTATTTAATCTGTGCTATTAGTTTGACAGCTCTAGTAAACAAATACACTGTATATATTAAATTCCTCAACAGATATTTTAGGGAAAAGATAATGGTGTAATATTTAAAAGATGCAAATATAAATAAGTCATGGAACTTTATGTCAATTTCACTATGGAAAGAACTATGATACACAAATATCTATTTTTCATGTTAGAAGTTTTTTTTCTATTAAAAATTCAATAGCAGCGAATTGAACAAGGGTTTTAGAGAAAGGGAGAGGGAGAGGGAGAGGGAGAGAGAGAGAGAGAGAGAGGGAGGGAGAGAGAGAGAGATATATCAATTTTAGAAATACTGATTTCTTAATGCAGAGTTGAAACTCTACCTTGAAAGATACGAGGATTTTAGCAGTTGATTGAGGAAGAACTGTATCCAAGCAAAAAGAATTGTATGAAGAAAGGATGTGACAATTTTTATTTGTTTCTTTTATCTGAGATACCATTTGTCCCTTTTTAAAATAGGTTCAGATATGTTGAAGGAAGCATATTAATGGTTATGTTTTCAGACTTTGGAGATAAATACTTACTCTGGCACCAGAAGCTATATCCATCTGAATAAATAACTTCTGACTCTTAAATTCTGCGTCTCATAAATGGGTATAATAACATTAAGTAAATCCTAAAATCATTTTGAATATTGAATAAAATAGTACATAAAATAGTGTTAGAATATTGCGAATAACAGAGTGATCATTCAAAAATATTAGCTGTTTTATTCTTTTAGGTTAAATTAATGTGTAACATATATTTTAACTAAACTTAGTTGGTAAACTTGAAAGTGTATGCCAATATCAAAGTATAGAGAATAATGAAATAAATTTGAGTTTTGTGCAAAGGCCAGATGAACTGGAAGATTTTGAATGGAAAGAATGAGTTAAGATGTACTGTTCTACTGCTATAATTACTTAGTAAGAATTTGTAGTTTTGGGTGGCTCTCTGTGATATGTTTATAAATTCCACATAGGAAAAGTGGTTAAACAACAAAAATGATTCAAAAAGTCAATTTCTTCAAGTTTACTTTTGTGAAGTTGGTAGTATTTATTGCTGGTTCTCAATCTTCAAGTTTATCACAGATCTTTTACTTTATTTCCTCCAATTGATCCTTTTTATTTGATTTTATTTGTAATTGATACACTAATTGCACATATTTATGGGGCAATGGTTCAGCTCAGCTGATGGAATGTTGCTCTGTGCTATCTGAGGTCCTGAGTTCAATTCCCTAGCACTTCAAAAATGGGAGAAGGATGTGGCAGTCCATTCCCAAAGCAATACTGAAACAATGTGCCACTGAGAACCTTATGAATAGCAGAGAAGCACTGACAGTGCCAGGCTTGGCACAGTGTTGGAGAGTGTTTTGTTGTGTTATACATAGGGTCACTATGAGTTGTACCAGACTCCACAGCACCTAGCAACCACAATAACATAGTGCACAATAATATTTTCACACATATACACACTGGGTGATGATCAGATCAGTGTATGCACTAAGGGTTAGAATTGTGTAAAGTGCTCATAGGCAATGAGTTATGACACAGGCACATCTTATTCTTCCTTGTTGTTGTTGTTAGGTGCCGTTGAGTCGAGTCCGACTCATAGCCACCCTCATAGAGTTTTCAATAGCTATTTTGGGATTGCCTTGGGAGTGGGTTGCCACATCCTTCTCCTACTTTGCGGTGCTGGGAATTGAACTCAGGGCCTCAGAGAATGCAGAGCAGCACTCTACCAACTGAGCTAAATCCCACCCCTTATTCTTCCTAGGGTGTTATAAATCTGTTTTTCAATTTTATAGCAAGGGATAAACTATGAATAACAGAGAAACTCTGACACAATGCCAGGCGTAGCAAAGTCTAGGGGAGTGTTTTATTCAGTTGTATATAGGGTCACTATGAGTAGAACCTGATTTGACAGCACCTAATAACAACAACAATAGAGAAATTTACACTCATATTTAGAAGTTAGCTGCACCAAAAGCTTTTTCATCACAGTTATAGTTTGTTTCCACAAGAGTTTTATAATCATTAATTATTTTTTTCTGATTTTTTTGGTAAATTTAAGAGATTATTTTGATTTTCATCCTTTTTTTCTTGAACACATAATAATTCTAGATAATAACACCTGTCATAGCTATTTATTTTCATAAACATCTTTATGTTAAATATGCTATACAATTATAAAGTACAAGCTTTAAGTAAACTTAGTACCTCATTGTTATTATACCTATTTATTTCTAATCGTTTTTATTCAATAAAAATCTGTTTAACAGAAGATATCGACTGATTACT
>VMDO01009341.1:0-77914 GCA_007922755.1 Pedetes capensis | reverse complement strand
AAAAAAATAGCCATCTATGGCAAACCTACTGCCAATATCATACTAAACAGGGAAAAAGTGAAACCATTCCCTTTAAAATCAGGAACAAGACAAGGATGTCTACTCTCCTCTCTTATTCAATATTATGATCAAAGTCCTAGCCAGAGCAATCAGGCAAGAGGAAGAAATCAAAAAGATACAGATAGGCAAAGAAGAGGTCAAATCCTTTACCTAAAGGACCCTAAAAATTTCTCTAGAAAACTCTTAGAACTAATTAATTCCTTCAGCAAAGTGACAGGATACAAAATTAACACTCAAAAATCAACAGCCTTCCTTCACACCAATAATGAACAGGAAGAGAAAGAAATTAAGGCAAAAATCCCATTTACAATAGGCCACCAGAAAGTTAAATATTGAAGAATCAATCTAACCAAAGACCCTGAAGATCTCTACAAGGAAAACTTCAAAACACTAAAGACAGAAATTGCAGAGGATACTAGAAGATGGAAGGACCTCCCCTGCTCATGGATTGGGAGAATCAATATTATAAAAATGGCTTTATTACCAAAAGTAATTTACAGATTTAATGCAATTCCAATTAAAATTACAATGACAGACTTTGCAGAAATAGAAAAAATAATCCCAAAATTCATGTGGAAACATTAAAGATCATTTTGTATAGCCAAAACAATCTTTGTTGTTTCTGTTAGGTGCCATCAAGTCAGCTCAGACTTACAGCTACCCTCATAGGGCTTTTAATGGCTAATTGTTTCGGGATTGCTTCAGGAGTGGATTGTCATGTCTTTCTCCCATTTTTGCAGTGCTAGGGATTGAACCTGGATCCTCAAAGAGAATCCAAAGCAGCACTCTACCTACTGAGCTAAACCCCAGCCCCCAAACAATCTAAAGATGAAAAAACAGTGAGATCATAATACCTGACTTCAAACTATACTACAAGGGTATAGTGGCAAAAACAGCTTGGTACTGGCACAAAAATAGGCTTGAAGACCAATGGAACAGAATTGAACACTGAGAGACACATCCATGCAACTACACCCACTTAATTTTTGACAAAGGAGCCAAGAACGTTCAATGGAGAAAAGACAGCCTCTTCAACAAATGGTGCTGGGAAAATTGGATATCCAATTGCAGAAAATTGAAAATAGATCCTTATTTCTCGATTTACACAAGAGTCAATTCAAATGGATAAGAGACATCAACATAAAACTTGAAACCTTAAAACTACTAGAAGAAAAGACAGGAAACATACTCCAACACATGTTATTGCTGTTGTTAGGTGCCGTCAAGTCATGTCTGACTCATAGAGACCCTCATAGGGTTTTCAATGGCAGATTGTGTCAGGATTGCCTTGGGAGTGGGTTGCCATGTCCTTCTCCCATTTTTGCAGTGCTGGTAATTGAACTCAGGACCTCAGAGACGCTCTACCAACTGAGCTAAATCCCAGCCCCTCTCCAACACATAGGCATAGGAAAATATTTCCTTAACAAGATTCTACTTGCCCAGGAAAAGGCACCAAGAATTGACAAATGGGATTAGAGGAAATTAAAAAGTTTCTGAACAGTAAAGGAACAGAGTTAAGAGACAGCCCACTGAATGGGAGAAAATCTTTGCATCTTACACATCTGATAAGATGACTAACTTGTAGAATATACAAAGAACTTAAAGAAAATTTCAAGACAACAAATAACCCAACACATAAGTGGACAAAGGAACTAAACAGAGAGCTCTCAAATGATAAGTTCAAAGGGCTAAGAAATACATTAGAAAATGATCAATATCTCTAGGAATTAGAGAAATGCAAATCAAAACAACACTGAGATTCCACATTACTCCAGTAAGAATGGCCAAGATCAACAAAACAAATAGCAACAAATTCTGGTGAAGATGTGGAGAAAAAGGAACTTTTTTACACTGCTGGTGGGACTGTAAATTAGTACAGCTACTTGAGAAATAAATATGGAGATACTTTAGAAAATTAAGAATAGAGCTGCCATATGACCCAACTATATTACTCCTGAGAATATACCCAAAGGGAGATAAGTCATCATACCACAGAGACATCTGCATTTCCATGTTTAACGGAGCACTCTTCACAACTGCAAAGGATGTTGAACAAACCAAGATGTTCATCAACAGAGGAATGCATAAAAAAAATGTGGTACATATACACAATGGAATATTATTCAGCAATAAAAAGGAATGAAACAATGTCATTTGCAGCAAAATGGATGGAACTGGAGAATATCATCTTAAGTGAATGAACCCAGGTCCAAAAAAGAGAGATACGGTATGTTCTCACTAATATGTGAGAGGTAAATTTAACTTAAATGAAGAAAAAAATAATAAAAATGATCAATCAGGCTTACCTAAAAGGTGAAAGTGAAAGCAGAGTAGAAAGAAGGGGAAGGGACCTATGGGGGAGGTGGATGTTGAGGAAGAGGACAAGAGGAGGGGAATCATGTGGAGGGATAAAGAGGGAGAGGACAATCTCAAAACAGATGATGTAACAACACAGACACATGGGGAAAAAGGGACTACAACCCATGACTGAATACGACTTCTACCACGTCAATCTAAAGGCTCTGTGAAATATGTAAGTTAATGAAAGTGACACCAAAAGCAATTAAATAGTTGCTTAATGGAAATAGCAAAATCCTTATTACTCTGTGCCCAACAACATTTATAAATAAAAAGGAATAAAAAATTAGGTACCACTGCCAACATTTTATAATTCCCTGTGATTAACTCTTCAGATACTGGCCCCACTCATCAATCTGCTGCTTACTTCAGATCCAGGCTCTTCCATTAGACAACAGAAAGGTTTTACTGCAATTGTGCTCCAGTAGGCTCAGATAATCATCTCGATGGAAACTTAGGGGCTTTAAAGCACACACACACACACACACACACACACACACACACACACACACGCGCGCGCGCGCGTGCGCACACACACACTTTGCTTTTCTAAATAGCTCCAAGACTTTGAGTAAAGATCCTGCTCCTTTCTGGATGACAGTCTGTATCAGTTACTCTTTCTGGTTAGATTATCACACGCCATTACAGACATGTGCTTAAAATATGGAGGCCAGAGGGCATGGCAGGTCTGAGGAACTGTTTAGCAGTTTAATTAGGGTTCCAGAATGTTGGGGTTGGAGGGATGACATGAAGGAATCCCAAATGTATACTGCTGAGTGAAAGAAGCTTATCCGAAGGGCTACACAGTATATGACTATAACTCTATGACATTCTGGAAAAGGGAAAATTATGGAGACAGTAAGTAAACCTGTGGTTGCCAGGGGCTTAAAAAGGAAAGGAGGAGGGATGAATATGTACAATATATGGGATTGTTAGGCAGTGCAACTACTCTGTATATTACTGTAACAGTGGGTACATGTCACTGAATATTTATCAAAAGGAATGTACAGCACAAAGAATGAACACTAACGTAAACTGTGGACATCAGTTAATAATAATATGCCAATATGGGTACATCCATTGTAACTTATATATCTGACTACCATAAGATGTCAATAATAGTGAAAACTAGAAGATGGTGTTAAGGGGGCATATGGGAACTCTCTGTGCACTCCACTCAGTTTTTCAAAAAGCTAAGACTGTTTCCCAAGATAAAATTTACTGATTAAAAATTAGATGTTCTGTGGTATTTTTCTGCAGCTACAATGCTTTAGTGGCAAAACTAAAGAAAATGTTTCAGAACTTTTTCAGCCTCCCTCCCCTCACTTTTTAAAGAGATAATAGTAAAAAGTACACAGATTTTAAGTGAACAAGCTGTTAAGCTTTTATTTACATACATACTCACAAACTATCACCCAGATCAAGATACAGAACAGTTCTAGCACTCCAGAAGGCTCCCATGTGTCCTGTTTTTATCCAAGGGTTATTCTACACTCCTCCAAAGCTAACTACCAATCTGACATCTAGTACTATAGAAGAGTTGTTCGATCTTGTATTTAAGATAAAGGATCATATGGTAGGCACTTCTTTATTTCTGGCTCCTGTTATTCATCATGTCTGTGAGATTCATCGATGTTGCATATAGTACAGTAGTTCCCTTTTTCAGTGTGTTATAGTATTGCATATATGAAAATATAATTGTTCCATTCTGTTAATGGTCATTCTATTGTCTCCAGCCTACTATATATAATGCTGCTGTGAACATTCTTCAGCATGTCTTGTGGTGAAGTTAAGCACTCATTTCTCTACATACCTAGGAGTATAACAGCTGTTTAAGAAGGAATATGTATGTTGAGCTCTAGTAGATACTGTCAAACCATCTTCCAAAGTGTCTGTAATAACAGGCTTCTTAATTTTCCCAAGAGATCTTTTGCCTTAACATCTGTCAGGCTGGAAAATGACTATAATTAGTAACTCTATCCCATATTTTTAATAGAAAATACAACACTGAATTTTCAGTTATCCAATCATGTTAGTAGAAATGTGGAATATATTGTCAATGGGAGCATAAATTGATATAAGCACTCTGGAAAATAGTTTGGAGGTATCCACTGTTGCATATCTACATACCTTGCATGTAGAACAACCATGTATTTTTGTTTGCTTAGGGCACTCCAGGCTTATGCCTGTTGTCATAGCAAAATTCTGAGATGCCTTATTTTCATTATCAAAGTGTCCTGGTTTGAACAATGTATTATAACAGTCATCAAGCAATTACACTATTAGGTATATATATGAACAATAGAAATAAGTATAATGTACAAAATATTTATAAAGCAGTTCATAACAGTTTTATTCATAATAATCCCAAATGGAAATAACCCTTTTTTTTTTTTTTTTTTTTTTTTGAGATGGGGTCTCAATATGTAGCTCCAGGCTGGCCTTGAACTTGTTACCCTCCTGCCTTAGCCTTCTGAATACTGAGATAACAGGTGTGCACCATCATGCCTGACTAATCCAAATGTTTATAAACAGTAGAATAACTAATAGTATATTCATACAATGAGATACTATTATAGAGTAACAAAAATATACGGACTACTGCTGCATGAAACATGGCTAAATCTCAAAAGAAGATGAACCCAATAATATTTCATTCTACATGATTTTGTTCATATGAGGTTATAATCTGGGTAGACCTCATCTGTGCTGTCAGAAGTCTCACAGTATGGAGATTAAGAGTAGTATAATAGTGGGAGGAGTGACGGAAGGGCTTCTGCGATGCTAGTAATATTCTAGTTCTTCATCTGTGTGGTAGTTAAATGACCACGTTCTTTTTTATTTTTTTAATAATTCATTAGGCTAGACACTTAGAATGTGTATTTTTCTGTATATATTTTATAATCCAAAAGAAACATCTAATAAATAAAAGCCTGAGGGACAACATTGATGGAAGACTCCTGGAAAGACATGCAATTGTTACTTAATCGTCCACTGGTATTTTTAAATTCAACCATTGGAACTAACCAGATGCCCACTAAGCTATGTATTTAGACTACTGTTTCCGTGTATCATAAAACTGCTCTTACTTAGATGTTAGGACATTGACCCAACACCTTCCTGTCAGTACATTTTCCTTTCCTCTTCATGTGGACCTGCAGGAGAAATTTCTTGTTTTGGCTAATAAATATGTGGCCCACTTTGATAATGTATGCATGTCTATGTGGTAACATTAACTGATTTTAGTAGATTTTTGCCTAAGTAACAATTCTTTTGACTATTAGGTTGAACCACATGATACTGTCATTTTTGTAAATGAAAGTCAAATATCAGCAATTTCATTTGTTTAACTTAATAATTTTTTAAATTACATGTATTCATGAAAATTGCCTCAAAATCTTTGGAGAAAAAGGTGGGGTATAAGTCTAAAAATAAGACTTGCCATTGTGCATATTTTCTTAATTTCAGTTGTTTGTGTTCTAAGAGTAAGGTCATCAATAAAACACTCAAATATGCTTCTTAATTTATTTGTAGTTTGCCTCTTTTGACAATAGTAAAATAGACTAACTAGAATCCACCCCCCTAAATCCAATAACTAAATAAAAAAAAGCAAACAAACAAATAAATTGCTTCCTAGTTGGGTAGATGGCACACACCTATAGTTCCAGTACTGTGGAACCTCAGGAAGGAAGATTACTTGAGCCTATGGGCAAAACACCATCTCAAAACAAAAAACAAACTGCTTTCTTAATTTTTTTCTTATGGTACTGCAGATTGAACCCTATAACTTTGTGCATGCTAGCCAAGCACTCTACTGCTAAGCTGTATCTTCAGCCCCTTTCATACTTTATTTTGAGACTGCGTCTCATTAAGTTGCCCACACTAGCCTTAAACTCATGACTCTTCTGCTTCAGCCTTACAGTAGCAGGGTGTGTGCCACCATGCTTGGCTACTTTTCAAAGTATATTTCTTTTGCTTTTCAGGATTATTCTGATACCGAGTATTAGTTTTTTTACAATCTATTTTTATAATTTTTATAACATTTAAAAATTTATCAGTGGGCATAAATATTTTCATTGCCACTATATTTATTAACACTTGATTGAGAATACATTTATAGTTTTTCTCAAATCACATGATTTGATGCTGGACCTAAATATTTTAAATAAGCCCTCTTTGGAAAAATATGGAATAACTGGTTGCAGTACATATGTTCTAACTTTTCTATTAGTCCCTTGACTGTAAGGGATCATTTTTATATCCTAAATTTAGCATTCTAACTTGATAAAAGTAGGTACATAAATGTTGATGAACTACACTGAAAAGATGGTAGGATTTTGAAAAAGCTCTCAGGTGCTGATTATTCATCTCCTCTTTCATATGCTAGATGATAATATTAATAAGGAAGATGAAAGTGCTAATGTACAAGACAAATGCATTGGTTCTTACCTGGTGTAGACTGCTTCGTCGTGTTATGCATTAAGAAACAGAGTAAAGACATGTAGAATTTATTTAATACTTAAGACATCTGACATGCTCATCACAACTTAAAAAGTTAACAAAATCTTAGCCTTTGTACTATCAAAAAAGAGATTCGATTTTAAGATTTCTCTACAAGCATTAAATATTGGCCCCAAAAGTATTTAGCAAAGAAAAAAGAAAAGTGATAAGATATTATATAACTTACAAAGAATAAAGCACCAAATGCTGTATAGTTAATAAGAAAACAGGAAACTGTCACGTTCATAGTCTGATAAATGTAGGTTTTGACAGGAAACAGTAGAGTTTTTAACTACATGATAGTAAAAATCCAAATACTAAAAAATACTATTAGCAACCATTACAGCTATTTCACATAAAAATTATCATTGAAATTTTAAAGCAGGGAGGACCTGTAGGGATTAATATTCTGAAGTCCCAAAGGACTCCCTGATCATTAAGGACATATAAATATGTTAAAATTGTTTACTAGTCTACTTTATTAGCTAAGCCACTGTTAAGAAAAAAACTTCTTTTGTGAAACAAAGAAGTGTCATAATTTCAGACCTTTGTAGCCTCTAAAGATAGGTTATGAATAAAAGAGAAATTTGTGCTGAGAAAATCACTTGGGCAATTGTCCATGGGGATAGAAGAGATAGTATTTCCTGTATGTGCTTCCTTTCTCTTAACACACTACAGGACTACTAATTTGAAAAAGATAGGGTTCATTTTTACACTTGATTTTACAGAGACAGAAGCTATCCTTTTTCAATTTTCACATTTAAGGGCAATGTAACTAATCATAAACCCTTATATTTATATGCTTTACAGTTAAAAGTGCCTCCATGCATGTTATTTCAAGTTAAAATATCTTTTTCCCTGTGTGTGACTAAAGGTTGCACTGTGCAGACAATTACAATATTCTGAGATTCAAAAGAATAAAAGGAAGGACTGCATTGGGTATTTTGAAAGATAATCCACAACAAAGTGGAAAAAAGTCATCCACACACCAAAAAAACCCCTAACCAAATGAACTTTGATCACTACTAGACAGGGTTTAAACCACTAAAGTGAGTCATGTGATACCAAATGAACTGCAAAACAGTTGCAGTAAGTTTCCAAGACTGAGTCATATCAGATTATAAAACTCTTATTTGTACATCTGGGTTTGTACAATCTTTGTAAAACACAGTTATGGATCTTTAAGCTAAACATAACATTTCTGTAAATGATGTACAATATAAGAAATTTAAAATAATTATACATCGTACTTTATTTGGGAAGGTAGGTGTAAAGTCCAATAATCATACAGATCTCAATTTCTAAGTTCTAGAGGCTATTATAGTTCTCTCAGTTTTCAAAATTAAAAATAAATTAAGTGGAAAATGACATGATAAATTTGTCTTAACTATAAGCTTCTTTAAAAAACTATATTGTAAACATGACAAAGACTAAAAGTAGCAACAAACACAGGAACCAAAAGATTTCTAGCGAATCAGAACAGGAAACCAATAAAAGTGATCATCTGGAGGTCAAGACTTCTTAACCATTGATGCTAAAATTCCAATCTACAGTACTTAAAAATCAGTCTAAGTTAAAACACTCAAAATTTTTATTGATATAATATTTAAGTAGCTTAAGGAGAAAAACATTTTCAGCATTGCCTAAATGAATCATAAAAAGGTAAAATATTTATTTATTGGTACTTGAGGGTTGAATCCAGGGCCTTGCACACACTTTGTAAGTGCTCTACTACTGGGCTGCACTCCCAGCCCATTTTATATATTTTTATCTTGAGACAGGGTCTTGCTAAATTATGCAGGCTGCCTCTAGCTTTGAACTTGTGATCCTCCTGCCTCTGCCTCCCAAGCTGCTGGGATTACAGGTGTGAGCCACTGTGCCCGACAAAACATTTAAATTTTAAGAAATTACAGATTCTATGTAAAATGTGTAAAATGTAATAGTTAAATCTCACAATATTAGAAGCAGTGGAAAACTATGCACTCACATATAAATGAAAAAAAAGTAGAAGGGAAATTTTGGAATTAAGCTTATTCTGTATACTTGTTACCAGACCAGGAGAGAGGGGAGTCATTTATAGAGATTTCTGACTCTATCATGTATACGAAGATTTATCCAGCATTCTGGGCAAACAAAATGAAACCGTCACTGAACGTCTTCTTCCTGGCAGCTGACACTTCTTGATAAAATTGAAACCATTAACATTATTCAGAAGGTAGTCTAATGTCAATGGTGATGAGGCTAGGAATATATGAGGTTCTATGTAAATTTATGACCAATTACAGGAAATAAATCACTTCACACTTGTTTCACTCTGAACTTTTAAAGCTACAAAGTACCATGCAGTTTTTATTTGATTTAACCTTTAGCTGAAGCATTTCAAAAACTCAGTTAGCAAAATGCCCTCATGAAAATGAAGTACTTCTTTTCTATCTGGACTGAACTCTGTTAAGAGGAGTTATTGTTCTCTAAAGCTATATAGTGAGATTTTATCAATCCATCCAATCAACCAAATGTGCACTGTCAAATACTGTACTAGATGCCAGAAAACCAAAGATAATGACAAGACTCCTGCCCTCAGGGAGTTAAATGCAGAGGGAGTGACAGCAAACAAACAGCTTATTCCAAGGTAGCACACAAAGTGTTAAGCAAGCCTACAGAAGTTACAAGCTGGCTAGAAGGGAGACTTCTTAAGAATGGAGTAAGATGGTGATGCTTGAGTGAGGTCTTTAAGGACAAGCAGGTGTAGGGAGGGGAAATCCAAGCACAGGTGGTAGGGTGAAAGGCCTAGAGGCCTGAGAATGTATTATGTGTTGGGAAACTGCAAGTGGTTTGGTGTGGCTGGATATAGGTCTCAAGATGAGAGTGATGAGATATGAAACCTAAAGGAAAACAGGGGCTAAACTACAAAGATATGAAGAATCTTTTTTTTATTTTTTTTTATTTTTTGTGGTACTTGGGGGTTGAACCCAAGGTCTCATGCATACTTTGCAAGTCCTCTATCACTCAGCCATACCTCCAGACTCTGTTTCATTTTTTATCTTAAGGCAGGGTCTCACAAAGTTATGCAGGCTGTCTCTGGCCTTGAACCTGTGATCTTCCTACATCTGCCTCCTGAATTACTGGGATTACAGGTGATGCACCAGGACACCTGGCTGAAGAATGTTATACTAAGCTGAAGAATTAGGACTTATACTATGCTGAAGAATTAGGGTGACACAGCACATGCCTATAATCCTAGCTACTTGGGAGGCTGAGGCAGGAGGATCACAAGTTTGAGGCCACAGGCAGCCTAAGTAATTTAGCAATACCATCTCAAACAGAAAAGCAAGGAGGGGATTAGGCAGTGGCTGGAGCTGCAGCTCAATGGTAGAGCACTTGCCTAGCATGTGCAAGGCCCTGGGCTCAACCTCCTAATACTGGAAAAAAAATAGGACTTTATCATGAAGGCTATGGGGGAGCTAATGAAGCCTGGGAGTAGTGTCATCAGATTTATCTAATCATACTACATGTGACTGAATAAGGTATAAGTGTTTTGTGGTATAGTCAGAATAACAGGAACACTTATTTAGCCCTTACTCTGTCCCAGGTACTGTTCTAAGTGCCTTTCTGGTACTAATTTATTTAATCCAACTATAATTCCTATGAGATAATTGAAGGACAGAGGTTAATTAATTTGCCCATAGTAACACAGCTAAAAAGTGATGGAATTGGGTGCCCACAAGGCACTGTCTCAGGTCCCATGTCTACCTAAGGCAGACACAAACTACTTAAACTTTACAAATAAACTGGAATATAGGGTAGTAAACAAAGGTAACAGAAAGTCAAGAAGGTCAATTCACACATCTCTGAAATGATATATTTCAACTGCTAACTATGGGCTTGGGCTGGGGTGTAGCTTAGTTGGTAGAGTGCCACTCTGCACCTCTGAGGCCCTGGGTTCAATCCCCAGCACCATAAAAGATGGGAGAAGGACGTGGCATCCCATTCCTGAAACAATTTTGAAATTATCAGCCATTGAAAACCCATTGAAGGTTGCTATGAGTCAGACATGACTTGACAGCACCTAAAAACAACTATGGGCTCATTTAGTGGCTCAATAGTAGTGATCTTAAAATTTTTTAGGTATCAGAACACTTCTCAAGAAATTATATGAAATTATAAACCTATTCCAAAAAAGATGTATATACCTTCATATATAAAAAGTTTGTAAACACTTTAATAAGTCCCATCCGTAGGCCCCAGGTTAGGATCTCTCCAGAAGGCAAAGAGTATGTATGCATTTTAAAAAATGGTTACTGAGGTAGAATTAAAATCCCATACAATTCACCTATCTAGAGGGCAACCATCACCAGAATCAACTGTAGTATATTTTCATAAAGAACCATACACCTCTTAGCTGTCATAACCTCAGCCTCCCAAGGTGCTGGGATTGCAGGGGTGTGCCACAGCACCCGACTTGTCTTTTCACTTTCTTGATGGCATGCTTTGAAGCACAGAAGTTTTAAGTTTTAGTGATATTCAATTTATTTTTGTTGCTGTGCTTTTGGTGTTATACTTAAGATTATGACCTTTCTCTCTCTCTCTCTCTTTTTTTTTTTTTTTGGCAGTACTCAGGGGTTGAACCCAGGGCACTTTGCAAGTGATGCACCCTCAGCCCATTTTTAATTTTTTTAAATTTTGAGACAAGGTCTTGCTAAGTCATACAGGCTGCCTCTGGCCTTGGACCTGTGATCTTCCTGCCTCTGGCTCCCAAATCATTCGGATTCTAGGTATGAGCCACTGTGCCCAGCTAGACTATGACTTTTTACATAAGTTCCATTTCTTTTCTCTATCAAAATAAAGGCTTAACCTAGAAAGTCAACTATTCTATGTGCTCCACAGAAGAAAGCCTGAAAAATAATCTTGTGATATAGGAAGTTGCTCTGGTTTTAAAAAAATATACTGAAGATGTTTAAAAATCATAAATCATATATTTGATAAGGGAAGTATATGTAAAATATGTAAAGAACTCTTAAAACTCAATTATAAAAAGATCACATATTGCAGATTACATTTATACTAAATGTCCAGCATAGGGGAATCTATTGTTGTTGTTGTTGTCAGGGGAATTTGATGTGATAGTACCTAACAACAACAACAAGAGACATAAAATAGATCAGTGGTTACCTGGGCTCGGGGAAAGAAGCTTGGAGGCAATGGAGAACTTTAGCAAATATGACTATCTCAGTAAAATGGTTACTTATACACATAAAGCCAAACAGCCATTTTGTGTGTGTTTTCAAGGGATATCTTGCCAGATTGAAAATAAGTAATTTTCTTTTCTTCTTATTGTTTCCCCAAGTACTGGGAGGTTGAACCCAGGGCCTCACACATGCTGTGCTCTCAGCTCAGTTTTTATTTTTTATTTTTGAGACAGAGTCTTGCTAAGCTGTGCAAGCTGCCTCTGGCTTTGAACTCACAATTGTCCTGCCTCAGCCTCCTGAGTTGCTGGAATTATAGGTATGTACCATGATGTATGGCTGAAAATAACTAATTTTCTACTTAGGAAATGTAGGAATAATTTTTAACTGATTTAAAAGTATTTACCATCACTGTATATGTTCTACATCTAGTTTTTCTTCCAATAGAAAAGAAATTGTGGTTACCTCCTGTAGCTTCATTTTAAGAAGGCAGGAAATATTTGTGATGAAAAGTTTAATTCTTTAGGCTGAGGTCTTTTACTTTTACAAAGTAAAAGGAGATGAATGTATTTGTAGTATTCATTTTTTCAGACATTATAACTCCTGATAGAAAAATAATTTTTTAAACGTAGTGCACACATATATCCATATATCCACAGTATTTTGTTACTAAACACAAAACAAACTTTCAGGCAAGGTTGGTATCCCTTTCTTCCTCATCCTGAGGTGTTCACAGGCTGCTCAGTTAAGATTGGGCACTTGCAAACCACATGACCTCATGAATGCTATCTTATCATATCACAGGTTCCTCAGACTGACCACAACAACTTAAATCAGACAGGCAGCAAAGTAGCACAAAATCTTTGACACGTACCATTGGTGTGACATTTTCAGCTTGTCTTGCTTGTGGGGAGAGAAAATCTGATTATCTCATGTCCAACTGCATCTGTGTGATATGGTTCATGAAAAGCACATGATTTACTGCACTAAAGACTTCCAACTATAGTTTAAGTTTTTCAGTTCTTGTAAATCTGAGAGGGCTAGCAATACATCTTTTATCAATTCTCCTTTAATTAGTACTTACTAAATTCGTGGAACATATTGTCAAATGTTTCTGGTTTGAAAAACTATCAATACTGTGTGATCATTTCTTTGATAAACTAGCATTTAAAAACCAAGTTACTTGACCTAAGAGAATATAATGCTTTGTAAAGGACTATATTTTAAAATCATAGTTCAAGAAACTGAACTTTTTAATTTAAGAATATACAGCATTAAAAAAACAAGTGTGGAGTACTGGGTAACTTAGTGGATAGTAAGAGACTATCTCAATTAGACCGAAAAGATTTAAACTGGCTCTGAAACACATTTTATGGATCAAGACCTCAAAAGAAATGCAACTCAAAACTTTATCAAAACATAACCAAGGAGCTGGACATCTAAGCACTCAGGAGGCCATAAGCAGGAAGATAGTGAGTTCACGGCCAGCCTGGGCTACGCAGTGAGATCCTGTCTCAAAAAAATATAATCAAGGAAGCAGGCTGTATTTTATGGATTTCCTCTTGTTTAAGAAAGCTTTTCTCTGGGCTGGAGATGTAGCTTAGTGATAAGAGAGCTTGCTTAGCATGTGTGAGGCCTGGGTTACAGGCCCAGCCCTGCAAAAAATAAAAATAAAGACAAAATCTTTATCATTAGCCATTAGATCAATCTCTATGAACGCTATTTTCGATACCACACCATTAAAACAAAATGAGCAGGGAAAGTTTCTCCCTCTCTTTGGTTTTAGAGGTGCCCTTCTTTATCGATTTCTCTGCTACCTTTATATTCCTCCTCCTTGGTCTCCTTTGTGAGCCTCTTTCTGGATTTAAAATCTTTGCATATACACACCTGCCTGCTTGAAATACCCTCTGTTCTCCTTTTCCTGGTTATTTTCTGCTTTATATAGTTCAGGCTGCCCCATGACCTCAGACATTTCGATATCTTTCTAGACCATGATTCCATTTGAAATCTAGATATTCTCATGTAATGTAAAGTACTATTAAAATAAAATTTGTCAGTCAGGTGCCATGGAGCATGCCTGTAATCCCAGCGACTTGGCAGATGGAAGCAGGAGATCACAGGTCTGAGGCCAAGGCAGCCCACACAACTTAGTAAGACCTCATCTCAAAAGATAAAAAAGGAGTTAGTGGTGGAGGTTGGTGATGGAGTACACTTGTGAGGTCTTGGGTTCAATTCCCAGTACTGCAGAAATAAATAAATAAAGCTTGTCCTCTAGCGCCAGAAAACTCAGAAGCGCTCCAGGACTAACAGGGAAAGAAAGGAAGAAAGGAAGAGAGAGGGGAAGGAGGAAAGGGAGAGAAAGAGAGAGAGAAAAGAAATGAGAGAGGGAGGGAGAGAAACACTGGAGTCAGGTTGATAGAGTTTCCACTGGCCAAATTTTGGATAATGTGAACACCAAGAGAAACTGAGTGAATCCATGAACTTCTATTTTTGTGGCCTGGACTTTCAAAAGAAACTAATAAATGTAAGGCTGAATAAGACACAGTCTTTGCCATCAAAGAATCCACAATTTACCTTGTCCCTGAGAATCATGGAGAGTATACCTAGAATAAGTGAAACTAAGTCTTATCTCCCAATTATGAATTAACTACTCACTATAAGTGGTAACCAGATAGTCTTTATCAAATTAACATTTTCACTTTTCTACAGAAGACAGCAAATTCCTTGAGGGTAAAGTTATGCTTCTCATAGTGTCTAGCACAATGTCAAAAAAAATTTCCACCTAGCATAGCTTAACATCCAAGTTGACTCTACAGTTCTGCCTGGTTGTGTTCTTTGACCAGTGTGAAAGGTCATTCAAAGATATATGGCCCTTTAATTCTAAGTACTGATCCAGTTCTCTAGTTTTAGGTTGATGATGTATTCTCTAAATTGGCCACTAATCCAGATTTTACCCTAGAAATCCCCTTATAAAACTTTCTGGAAGCACAATCTACCTTAATATTCCTAAGAGGTTCCCTTATTTTCTCTAACTTCTAATATCTCTCCTCCCCTTGTTTTTAATTTTGATCTGTTCTTGTCTAAATGGTTTCGTTTTTCTCACTATTGCCTCTCCCACCAGACCTTTTTGTTTAGGCTCTCATGAATCAACTCTAATTACTAATCAAACTATCACCACCAGAAACATGTATTTTCATTAATAAGTTAAAAATAAATTTTTAACCTACAGCAGGAATGAGATACACAGACACATATAATTGGGTAGAACATTCTCTTTATAAATATAAGACATAAAACTGTGAAGTGGTCTAAAATTCTTGAGTAAGGCAAGGTATCCTGTGTGGAATTATTATAGTTTTTCCCTGAATGTGGTATATTAGGTATTATTTTTGGAGGCAAAGAATGAGTGGAGCAAAAAGATCAATCTATGAAACAAGTACCAAGAGTATGGACATCAGTTAAATTATAAACTCCTCATACAGAATATATTGAATAGTTAAGCTAATTTAACTACTTTATGTCCTTGGATAAGGCTATATTTGCTAAATAATAGATATATATGAATTGGGTTGACTATTTTATTTAGATCTATGTTCCTGGAAATGTCAAATTTGGCTAGAAAGCTTCAGTTGCCTGTTTTTAGAAAGTCACCTAATCTTTAAAAGTTAAGATTTTAGTGGCCCCCATGGTAAACTGAAGCAAAACCTACATGGTCAAGTTAAATGAATTCCTCAGTCTTAGGTGGAATAAAAGTCCAGAATCTGCTGTAGAAAGGAAGATAAAATAAGGTACAAGAAGACTCCTACTAACCAGATATTGGGTTCTCATCTGAGAGAAGTAATTCGTTTTAATTCAATTACACAAATACTTATGGAACTTCTACTATGTTCAATGTGTGATGTTTAAGTAAGTCAGAAGGATTATGGTACGGTGGTGAGGTGTAGTAGATCAGAAGCCAGAATGCATGAGCATTAGTTTGGTCTCATCTAAGTAGCTGTGTAACCGTGGGTAAGCCCCTTAACTTGGGGCTTGTGATTGTTGTTGTTAGGTGCTGTTGAGTTGAGTCCGACTTGTAGCGACCCTATGTACAGCAGATGAAAACACTTCCCGATTCTGTGCTAGTCACATGACCTTATTTACGTTTAAGCCCATTGTTGTAGACACTGTGTCAATCCATATGATGGAGGTTTTTCCCTTTTTTTTGTTGACCTGCCACTCTCGCAAACATAATATCTTTCTCCAGGAACTGATCTCTCCTGATTACAATAGAGAATCCTGACAAATACAGGGCTTCAGCGTCTTCATTTATCAAATGAAAAACTAGATAAACTTTAGGAATACTTCTGCTTTTAAAAAATATGAATCTTAAATCTTGTCTTTAAATATTATTATAGTTTGAAACTTAAGTGTCCTACAAAAATCCATGTATTAAAGGCTTGGTCCCTAGGGTGGCACTATTGGGAGGTGATGGAACCCTTAATGGATAGGTCCTAGGCTGGGGATGTAGCTCATTGGTAGGGTACTTGCCTAGCACATGCAAGACCCAGAATTCCATCCCCAGCATTGCCAAAAAAACAAAAAAATAAAAAAAGATAATTTAAAAAAAAAAAAAAAAAAAAAAGATAGGGCCTATTAGGAGGTCTTTAGGTCATTAGGAGTGTCCCTGAAAGGGATCATGGGACTCCAGCCCCCTTGCTCTCTTTTGCTTCCTGGCCACAGGGTGAGCAGGTTCACTTTACCACATGTTCCTGCCATCATGTGCTACCTAAGCACAGGCCCAAAAGCAACAGAGCCTACTAATTATGGACTGGAACCTCAGGTCTCTAACCCAAAATTAACTTTCTCTCTTTACAAGTTTATTATCTAAGATATTTTGTTATAGTGACAGAAAGCTAACAAAAGTATTTCATGTAATGATATTATTCTAGACATAAAAAAGTGTACATTGCACAATAATTAAGAATGAGCTTTTAAAATATAAATGGAAGTTGTAAGATTGACGAATAGTGGTAAGCATTTAACTTAAGGGGTTTATAGAACAATTTTCACAGGAGTACAAATGTGATCTCTCATTATCGGCATGGAACCTTTTAGGCAGCAAAGAAAAAGGGCTTCCTTGCTCTGAGGCTTGTGTAAGCTCCTGCATAGTACTTTACACCATTCCAATTAAAGAAAGGATGAATGTTAGGAAACAGTTTCTATCATTAAGAAGATGTCATGCTGAGAAAACTAACACTTCTTACTTCAAAAATGCACATGAAAATTCATAACTCTGCACAGTGAATTCTTAAATATTAAAATGTTCTTGGAAATTAAAATTCAACCATCAGCAGCCATTAATACAAACTGAGAACATTAGTTTTGATTCTTATTTTTGCCTTCAGAAGTGCACTGATGCTAACCATGTAGTTTGTGGGTAAGAATGTCAATTCTATTTTTGGGTACCACTCTATAAATCACACTCTTGGATCTCTGTAATACCTGAAAAGAAATGAAGACTGATAGAAACAGGCAGTGCAGAACAAGCATGTAGTTAAAAAAACAAAAGACAATCTTGCTTGCCCTTGACAGTCTTGGATTGGTCACAAGGATGCAAAGACAGCTTCCTAGACCTTTATTGATGATGCTGTCCTGGGTGGTACTTTCTGTTGCCACCATGGTGGCCTCTGTCTGAAGAACACAGCCTTCCTAAGAGCAGGGGTATTACAGGCAATCAGGCTCTTTCACACAGGACAGCCAAGTCTTGTCCTTGTACTACCTCTTCTTGAATATGGAGGAAAAATACATCTTGGGCTGATCCCTGAGGAATTCATCTAGTTCCTTTATTCTAAAACTGCTATGACAGGACCCAACATGCTATATAGTCTATCCAAAGAAATATATGTGATTACTGGCAGAGATGTCCTCTATCATATCAGTGGTAGGATTATTTATGCAATTAAAAAATATGGTGCCTCTATTAAACAAATCTAGGATACAAATGAATTGGAGAAGTCACAGCAGGCACTGGTTCAGAAGCACCACTACGTTTTTGATGTCCAAAGGAATAACATTGCTATTGCATTGGAGGTTACTTACTGGGAGCAGCTGGAGTATACGGAAGTAAAAGATCACCTGGATTATCAAATCTTTGTGCAGAACATGACACACCAAAAGGAGCAGAAGCACATGATAAACTGAATGGAGAAGAATGTTATACAGAGCATCTCTGCACACCAGGAAAAGGAGACAATCGCCAAGGGCACCGCAGACCTAAAGCTGCTTGCGAAGAAGGCTCAAGTATGGCCAGTTATGTAAATTTATCTATCCCAATTAAGACAGCCAGAAACAGTTGACTAAATGGAAAGTCTATGTGACAAAATATTTCTATATTGCTGTCTATTGAAATTATAGTCTGTCTTTCCTAAAAAAGAAGAGTTCAAGGTTCATTTAGTGAGAGAATTAAATCTGTTGGCTAGGGAGATATTTCTCATCCTTATTCTGCATTTGAGTTGCTCAGTGATCACTTTTGAATATGCAGTTTGCTTTTATTAAAACTCATTGCCTGAGTAAAGATTACTGAGTTATGGTTTAAATTTGAAATTAATTCACCATCTTGCAACAAAGTGACAATTGAAACAAAAAACAAACTCCCCCAAACAAAAGACAGTATCATTAATATAAAGAGAAAAAATCATTGCCATTAACTATAGAGTCAAATTATAATGTTCTGTTCTATTTTAAATATTTTGGTTTTAATACCTAGATGAAGATTGGTACTCAACAAGTCTTTTTATTACTTATTTACTTGTATTTTAAATTTTTACTTATTTATTTTTGAGACAGGAACTCTCTATGTAGCCCAGGCTGGGCTCTAACTCAAAAACATATTGCCTCAGCCTCCCAAGTGCTGAGATTACAGGCAGGCATTATCAGGCCTGGCACTCACTGAGTCCTTAAAAAGATTTTTATAAAAAAAAAATTCAAGTTCAATGGCCTTACTATTTTTAAATTATCAAATACAAGAGCAAGGGGGAAAAATTAAAGAATATAAATGATTATACTGTAATTTGATTCTTAAAGTTCTGTATTTCAAAAATTCCATTTTAATAACAAAATGAATATACAATTAAAAGTATTAAGAATGTTTAGGGCATTAAGTGCATTTTGACATATTTAGTGAAATCTATAGCTCGGGTATATATCAACAGTTATGAGAATTTAAAAACTTGAGTACTTAGCCAGTGCAGTGGCACACACCTATAATCCCAGAGGCTTGGGAGGTGGAGGCAGGAGGATCACAAGTTCTAGACCAGAGGCAGTCTGCATAACTTAGCAAGACCCTGTCTCAAAAAGTAAAAAAATGGACTGAAGGTGCAGCTCAGTGGTCCAGTACTTGCAGAGCATGGAAGTGCGAGGCCCTGGGTGCAACCCCAGCATCACAAAAACAAACAAACAAACAAAAAACCCTTGAGTACTTATATATAAACATTTTCTAAGTCAAACTTCAGGAAAGATTTTGTGTATATTTCCTTTATTTGCTAACATTTCTAATTGCCTACTAAGCTAGTAGAAATAATAAAAAAAGATTCCTGTGATATATGGTGATCTAACTTAAAAAACTGCCTCCCCTACAAAGGAGGCAGGATGGCAGAAAGATATTGAGGTTCTGGAAAGCAGTACAAATGACTATCCCTAGAAAGAAAATTGGATTTATCTACCTGGGTTATATATTATTTATAATATACTATAGTAGGTTTTCTCCTCCCCATTCCTTCCCTCTCTTCCTCTTCTTCATCTATTTCCTCTTCCTTCTCTCCCTCCTCTTCTTCTTCATTTTTTTCTTTCTCTTTTTTTGCCAGCTTTGTCCTGAAAAACCAAGCTTACATTTCTCTCATTTCCTTAGAAAGGAGGTCTCAGTGGCAGACCAGAACATTCTTCTTTTCAAGTTCTTTCTTACATCCATAATTCTCTGATAAATGGTGAAAAACTCTCAAAAAATTTTTTTTCCACTTGAGGTTTATGGTTTTATTTAGAAAATGAAAATTTAACCCACACAAAAAGGAAGGACCTTCCTGTCCAGTGAGCAGCATGTGATTCAGAAGGGCCTAACCCAAGTCCACAGAAAACACATTACTCAGGCCCTGCCCTGCATGCTTGTTTTCACAATCTGAGGCTTTGCAGCTGCTAGGTGTCCTGAGCTGGGGCTGGTCTCTGTGCCACCCTGTAGGTAGATGAGCACCACAGATATGCCCTGCACATACTGAGGCCAGACACGGTCCGGCTGATGGGTATCCCTTGAACTGGCTATCAGGACCTCGCATATGCTGGATGGTTTATCAAGCATGAAGGAGAAAAATGGGAAGAGCTGGCCTCAGCCTCTCTGGACTTTCACCTGGATTGCCTGGTCCATGTACTTGGATAAATCCAAGATGCTCTTCTCCTCCCTCTTTGTATGCCCTTTTGCTATGGTACACATCCAGAAATCTTTCTTAATAAATTTGTTCTTCAGATGGACAGAGGAATCTAAAATAAAATTAAAACAACTATGCTGGTAAAGTAGAAGATGATGAATTAGAAGGAGTCTCCATGTAACTCTGAATGTAAAATGCCAGAGTAACAAAGGAGAAACTCTATTCCCAGGAGAGAGAAAGACAAAGTGCATCAGAAAATACAATACAGGTATTAACAAAGCCAAATTCACATGGAAAAAGAGACTTCACAAAAGAAAGAACAAAACAACATACCTGCAATGTGGGCTCTAGTGCCAGCAGGGGAAAGGGAAGCTCCACTTCTCCCACAAGGTAAATGCTCTACCCAGGTGAAAAGAACCTATAAAGCCTAACCACAGCTCTTATAAGCCTTAGATACAGCTAAGGGACCTCATATACCAGCAACTTTCCTAGACTAAAAGGCCAGCATTGGAGAAAAAAATCCATTTTACCACCTTGCCAAGCTCAGAAAAATACACCCAAGGACCTCCCTCTGAGGCAGCAGATCACATGAAAATGAGATACTGGGAGAGGGGACTGATATCAGAGAGTGAGTACAACCTAGAGAACCACTGGTGTATGTGTGTGTGGGGGGCAGGGGGGTCACTTGATATGAATGTGCTGAAAAGGTAAGGCGGTAGGCAACCCCTACCTGCTACAGTGCAAAATCCAGTTGGTGGGTCAGAGGCGAGGCAAATCCCTGCCTCCTCCCCTGATTTCATCCCTTTATTATTTTTACCTTTACTCCAATGAATTTTTAACTTCATAGCTTACTCTATACTATCTCTATCATCTCCTTTCCTATGGCAATTGGTAAAATAATAGCTGGCTTCAAATGACTTTAATTGTATTTATAAATCTGGTTTTGGTCAGAGTTGTTGCTATAGCAGCAGACTGATTTGTCTTCTCAGATTGACACTGGGGATCAGGCCCTAAAGAGAAGACTGTACACTAAGAAGATCCCCAACTAAAATAAGAAGAGACAATCATCCTAATAGATGTGAAAAGGAGAACACAGAAGTACAAGAAATATGCAAAAGGAAGATGACATAATTCTTCCAAAAGACCATAACTCCTCAATAACTGAAACCAAAGAAACTAAAATGCTAGGTGTGCCAGACAAAGAATTCAGAAGTCTACTTATCAAAATAATTACTGACCTCAAAGAGGATACAAATAAGCAGATGGATGAAATGAGGAAACCAATGCAGTACTAGATAAAGTAACAGAAGAAAATTCAGCAAGGAAATTAAGATCTTGAAGAAAAAAAACAAACTGAAATATTGGAAGCAAAAACCACAATAAACCAAACAAAAAACCACAGTGGACAGTAATACCAGTAGACTGGATCAAGCAGAAGAAAGAATATTAGGGATGGAAGATTAGGCTGAAGAAATACCACACTCAGATCCCAATACAGAAAAAATATCCATATAAGTACCACCACAACTTCCAAGAACCCTGGGACATAGTGAAGAGACCTAATCTAAGATTCCATGGTGTAGTAGAAGGAGCTAAGACTAAAACTAAAGGCATTACAAATCTATTCAATAAAATAATAGCAGAATACTTCCAAAATCTAGGGGAAGAAAGTCACCCAAACACTAGAAGCATTCAGAACCCCAAACAGACACAGCCAGAAAAGATCCTCTCCATGTCATATTATAGTTAAAATGCTAAAACTACAATGCAAAGAAACAACTTTAAAGGCTGCAAGAGAAAAATGCCAACCCACTTACAAAAGCCAACTTACTAGAATAACATCATACCTCTTATCCATAACCCTAAAATTCAAGAAAGAGTGGAATGACATATTTCAAACCCTGAAAGCAATAACTACCAGCCAAGACTACTATACCCAGCAAAGTTATTTTTTAAAATTGATGAAGAAATAAAGACCTTCTAAGATAAGCACAAAGTTATCAAGAACGGGGAAGTCCAAAATTAAAAGAGATAAAGGTGGTTACCACATACTAATAAAGGGATCAATCAATAAGACATAATAGTGGTATTTATGCACTGAACATTGGCACACCCAATTTCATAAAACAAACACTACTGGTCATAAAGGAACAGACAGGTCCACATATAATAAAATTGGCAACTTCAATACCCTGCTCTCATTAATAGACTGATCATGCAAACAAAAAATCAACAAAGAAACCTTAGAGTTAAATAGTACCATAGACCAAATGGACTTAACAGATATCTACAGAATATTTTGTCCAGTAGCTGCAGAATATATATTCTTCTTAGCAGCTCATGGAACTTTTTCTGAAGTAGACCAGATTTTAGGTCACAAAACAAGTCTTAACAAACACAAAATAAATAAATAAAACTCTGATAGCATTCTTTGTATCCTATCAGATCATAATGGAATAAAAGTAGAAATCAACAGCAAGAGAAACTATAAAAACTTTACAAATACACGGAGACTGAACAACAGACTTTTGAACAATCAGTGGGTCATCAAAGAAATCTGGCAGAAAATTTTTTAAAAGTCCTAGAATTTAATGAAAATGAAAATATAGCCTACTAGAACCTTTGGGATACAGCAAAGGCTATGCAGTGAGAGAATTTATAGCTGTAAATGCTTACATTTAAAAAAACCAGAAAAAGCAAAAATAAATAATAATGTACTTTAAAGCATTAGAAAAACAAGAACAAGCTAAATCCATATGTAGTAGACAGAAAGAAATAACAAAGATCAGAGTAGAAATCAATGAAATGGAAACTAAAGAACAAAGAATCAATGCAACTAAAAGCTGGTTCTTCAAAAAGATAAACAAGATCAATAAATCCTTAACCAAAATAACCAAAAGAGAAAATCCAAATTAACAAAATTAGAGGCAAAAGGGGTCATTACAACAGACACAAAAGAAAAACAGAGGATCAGACAATTCTTTGAGACCTTATATTCTCCCAAAATGGAAAATATAGAATAAATTCCTTAATACATATGACCTACCAACATTAAGTCAAGAAGATATAAATAATTTAAACAGATCCATAACAAGGAATGAAATTGAACTCGTAATAAAGAATTTCCCAACAAAGAAAAGCCCATAGCCCACTGGATTCACACTTAAATCCTACAACGCCTTCAAAAGAGAATAACACCTATGCTCCTCAAACTATTCCAAAAAATAGAAAGGGAAGGAATACTCCCAAACTCCTTCTATTAAGCCAGTATCACCTTGATACCAAAATCAGATAAGGACACAACAAAAAGAAAAGTGTAGAACAAATTCTTTCATTAACATAAATAAACCTATACAATGATCAAGGGGGTTTCATTCCACAGATGAAAGGCTGGCTCATCACATTCAAATCAATAAAATGTAATACAGCACATAAATAGAGATAGAAATCACATGATCATCTCAATAGATGCAGAAAAGGCCTCTGACAAAGTTAAACATCCTTTCAGGATAAAAGTCCTGAAGAAACCAGGAATAGAAGGAACATACCTCAACATAATAAAGACTATATACCGCAAACATACACTCAACATTATATTGAATGGGGAAAAACTGAAAGTATCTCCTATAAAGTCAGGAACAAGACAAGGGTGTCCATTCTTTTCACTCTTGCTCAATACAATGATTGAAGACTTAGCCAGAGATATAAGACACAAGAAAAAAACAGAAGAGATACAAATAGTGAAGAAAGAAACCAAATAATCTCTATTTGCAGATGATATGATCCTTTACTTAAATGTCCCTAAAGACTCCATCAGAAAACTCTGAGAACTGATAGACACGTTCAGCAATGAAGCAGGATAAAAAATCAAAACTCAAAAATTAGTGGAATTTCTATATATCAATAATGAACATGTTGAGAAAGAAATCAAAAGAACAATTCCATTCACAATAGCTTTAAAAAATCTAGAAAAATCTAACTAAGGAAAAGAAAGGCCTCTACAATGAAAATTTCAAAACACTAAAGAAAGAAATTGAAGAAGACACCAGAAGATGGAAAGAATACCCTTACACATAGGTTGGCAGAATCAATATTGTGAAAATGGCTATCCTACCAAAAGTGATCTACAGATTCAATGCAATCCTCCTGGAAAGTTCAATGGCACACTTCACAGAAATAGAAAAAAAAATCCTAAAATTCATATGGAAGCACAAAAGATCCCAAATATCCAAAGCAATCCTGAGGAGAAATAACAATGCATGAAGCATCAGAATACCTGATATCAAATTGTACTACAGGGCCGTAGAAAAAACAAAAAACAAAAACAAAAACAAAAAAAAAAAAACAAAACCAGCTTTATACTGGCACAGAATCAGACATGAAAACCAATGGAATAGAATAGAGGACCCAGAAATAAACCCAAGCAGCTACAGCTGACTGATATTTGACAAAGGCGCCAAAAACATACGTTGGAGAAAAGATAGCCTCTTCTACAAATGGTGCTGGAAAAACTGGATATCTACATGTGGAAGCATGAAACATGATCCCTCTCTCTCACCCTGTACAAAAATTAATTCAAAATGAATCAAAGATCTTATTGTGAGACTGGAAATCTTGAAACTGCTACAGGAAAACATAAGTAAGGCACTTCAATATATAGGCATACACAAGAACTTTCTCCAAAGGACTCCAATAGTACAGGAAATAGTAGCAAGAATTGACAAATGGGATTGCATAAAATTAAAAAGCTTCTGCACAGCAAAGGAAACAATCAGCAAAGAGCGTGGCCACAGAATAGGAGAAGATATTTGCCAACTATACATCTGACAGAGAATTAATATCTAGAATATATAAGGAACTCAAAAAATTAAATACTAATATCCAAATAATCCAATCAATAAGTGGGCAACTGAATTGAGCAGAATACAAATGACTAACAAACATGAGAAAATGTTAACATTTTTAGCCATCAAGAAAATGCAAATCAAAACTACACTGAGATTCCATCTCACCCCAGTCAGAATAGCTAACATCAACAAAATAAATGCTGGCAAGGATGTGGGGGAAAATGAACCGTTATGCACTGCTGATTGGAATGTAAACTAGTAAAGCCATTATGGAAATAAGTATAGAGGTTCCTCAGAAAACTAAAAAATAAAACTACCATATAGTCCAGCTACACCACTTCTGGGTATATACCCAAAGGAATCTAAGTCATTACACTATAAAGATCTCTTCACTTCCAAGTTCACTGCAGCACTGCTCACAATAGCCAAGAAATGGAATCGACCTAGATATTCATCAACACATGAATGGATAAAAAATGTGGTATATATACATAATGGAATATTATTCCACTATAAAGAAGAATGAAATTATGTCATTTGAAGGAAAATGGATGGAACCGGAGACCTTCATTTTAAGTGAAATAAGCCAGACACAGACAGACAAATATCACATATTTTCTACCATATGGAGAGGCTAGATTTAAAAAATATATACCATGGATTCCCAAATCTAATCTGCACTCCTTCAACAATTATAGAGGAGTACAAAATCAGATGTGGGTTAGAATCACTTAAGGACTAGACTCGTGGTCAAGAGCTCTCAAATGCGAATTCAAACTGCATGTGATTCTAATCCAAATATATGGTATGTAACATTGGAAAGGATAAGGTGATATATCTGGGGTTGGGAGGGGAACAGTGAGGGGGGTGGGAGCAACATGGGTGATGAGTGAACAACAGAAATGTATATAATTGTATGTTTGAAAATGTCAGAATGAAACTCATTATATTGTATGCTAATCAAAAATATGACGAAAATCCCCACTCCAACAACAACAAATAACAGTAACAGAAAACAACTATGCTGAAATGCTCTCTTCTTGACAGATTCCTTCTGGGGATTACTGTGTCTCTATTTTCCCTGGTTTTCCTTCTATATCACTTGTGGTTTTGGTGTCCTTTACTCTTTGCTCTCTTTAGGTCAAGAGTACCTCAGAGCTTGCTCCTGGACTCCCTTCTCTTTATATACATTTTTGTCAACAATTACATCTATTTTAGCTCTGACCATCCTTTAGAATTTGAGACTCACGTATCCCTTGCTTGATATCCTCATCTTAATTTAAAGGAGTCTCAACCTTAACAAAAACAAAATATAGTTCTTGATTGTCTTCTTTTCCTAACCTCATTCAATGGCGCCAACCAACCAATTTACTTAGTGGCTCAAGTCAAAAATTTCCTGGAGTCATTCACTGCTTTTTCTTATGAGAGAAACATACCTTTACTACATCCACGTTGCACCATTTCTATTTCTTTCATCTTTTTAAGCCACTTTAGCCCTTACCTGGATTACTGTAAGAGACACCTAATATATTTCCCTATTTCTATTCTTTCTCTTCTACAATTGATTCACCGTATAGGAAGTAGGGCAAATGAGATCATAGCACTCTCTTCTTAAATTTTTCTAAAGGCTTTCCCAATATACTAGGAGTAAAACGCAAACTATAATCCTGGCTTATGGGCATCAAAGCATATGCCTGAAATCCCAGAGACTTGAAAGGCTGAGGCAGGAGTATCACAAGGCAGCCTTTGTAGCTTAGCACAACCTTTCTATAAAAAAAAAAAAAAAAAAAAAAAAAAAAAGTGAAAAAAGTGCAAAGGGTACAGCTCAGTGATGGGGCAAATGCCTAGCATGGGTGAGTGGCCAGGTTCAATGCCTCAGTACTAAAAAAAAAAAAAAAAATCAAAATCCTGGCTTACAAAGCACTATATATGATCTGAACCCCACTCCTATCTCTCTTATCTTATCTCATTCAATTTTTTCCACCCTTTACTACATTCTTATCACATAGTGTAATTTCTCCAAAATGCCACTTAATTTTCTTCTAGAGACTTTGCGCTAGTTGTTTCTTCTGTCTGGAATGTTCTTTCCACTGAGTTTTGCAAACCAGGAAGCTTCTTAGCATTCCTATCACAGCTTATCTGCAAAGGCTTTCACAAATATCATTTATTCATTAAAACACTTTCACAACATACCTAATACATACTAACATTATTCTAGGTGCTTTGTTGTTGTTGTTGTTAGGTGCTGTCGAGTCGGTATCTGACTCATAGCGACCCTCTGTACAACAGGGGAAATACTATTGTCAGTGCTTCTCTGCTGTTCATAGGGTTTTCAATGACAGACTGATTTTTGGGAGGGGGTTGCCAGGTCCTTCTCCCAAGCCTACAGCTTCTGGCGGTCTCCCATCCAGGTACTAACCAGGCCCGACCCTGCTTAGCTTCCAAGATCTGATGGGATCAGATGCCACAGGGCTACGGCTGCAGGCTTCTAGGTGCTAGGAGAAAGGTATTCAATCTCTGCAATCATGGAAATGTACTTTAAAACCATGATGAGAAAACTCTTCATTGTCACAGAATGGCTAAAATTAGGAAGGCTGACAATTCACATGTTGATGAGGATGTAGAACAATCAGAACTTTCTTCACTACTCAGAAGAGTATAAATGTGAGCTGGGTGTTGGGGTACACACCTGTAATCCCAGCACTTAGGGCTAAGGCAGGAGAATTGCAAGTCTGAGTCTAGCCTGGCCTACACTGTTGTTGTTGTTAGGTGTCATGGAATTGGGTCTGAGTCATAGTGACTGTATGTACAATAGAATGAAACACTCCCCGACACTGTGCCATGCCTGGCACTATGTCAGTGCTTCTCTGTTATTCACAGGGTTTTCAAGGGCAGATTGTTTTTTCGGATTGTTTTAGGAGTGGACTTCCAGGTCCTTCTTCAATTTTTGCAGTGATGGAGAATGAACCCAGGGCCTCAGAGAACACACAGGGGCACTCTACCAACAGAGATAACCCCCCAACCCTGTAGCCTGGGCTACATAGCAAGTTCTAGGATAGCCTAAGCTATATAACAAGACCCAGACACAAAAAGCAAATAAAAAAAATTGTAAATATCAGTAATTATTTACAAAAATGTTTTTAAAAGACTGTACTGTAAATAACACAAACATTCATTGATAGAATAAATAAATTGTAACATATTTATACAAGGGAAAATTATAATAGAAATGAAAATGAACAAGCTGGGCACCATGGCACACACCTGTAATTTCAGCAACATAGGAGGCTGAGGCAGGAGGATTGCATGTTCGAGGCCCGAGGCAGCTTGTACAACTTAACAAGACCTTGTCTCAAAATAAAATATAAAAAAAGGGCTGGAGTGTGGCTCAGTGATAGAGCCCTGGCCTAGCTTGTGCAAGGCACTGGGTTCAACCTCCCAATATTGAAAAAACAAAAAAAACAAAAACAAAAAACAAAAAACAAAAAACAAAAAGAAAATGAACAACCTACAGCTACATTTTATAATGACACCA
This sequence comes from Pedetes capensis, assembly GCA_007922755.1. Taxonomy (NCBI): domain Eukaryota; kingdom Metazoa; phylum Chordata; class Mammalia; order Rodentia; family Pedetidae; genus Pedetes; species Pedetes capensis. Next base: position 49,038 of record VMDO01009341.1, on the reverse strand, counting down.
CAAAATCATACAGTGTTGAGCAAAACCCAATGTTGAGACACAAGAGAGTATATACAGTAAGAAGCCATATATAAATTTCAAAAACTTTATTAAAACTTAGATCAGCGTTACCTTTGAGGTAACTATGAATAGTGAGTAGTGGTTTGGTGAGAATATCAATGGGGCTCTGAGGTATATTTGTTGGGACTGAGTGGTAATTACATGGGTGTGATCACTGTGTGATAGTTTCTGAGCTGTAAACTTGTGCTCCTGGACACTTTTCTGTTATGTCTCTATACAAACATTAAAAAAAAAGTTTCTGCCTTTTAAAGGAATTATGAATCCATTCTATTAAAGAATAGTAAGGGTAAGCCCCAGGGACCTCAAATTAAGTATTCTCTTACGAAGAGGCAATAGAAAAAAATACTGTCTAGTCTTAGTATCTGGAATAGTTGTGAGTCTTTTAATTGGTCTGTTTTTATCAATACAGACACTCTGAAATGTTTACATGACCCTATTTTCTATTTTGTGTTGAATACTGAAAACCTTAGAGCCAGATGTGAAGCCAACTTACTGGAAATATATAGGTATATATTTTTGTATTGGTTTTATGCTTCCATATTATATTTCTACAGTGTTCTTCTTTATTTTTACCTCATAAAATTGCAGTTTGCTATTTTATAACATCTGCAAATTTCTTTAATCTTATTTGAAACAAGGAAGGGCACTGATTATTAAAAGTGCTTTCAAGGTTTTCTTTTTTCTTTCTCTCTTGCTCCCTCCCTCCCTTCCTTTTTTCTTTCTTTCCTACTTGCTTCGTATATAGTTTGTTTTGTATCACTCCATTCTAGTTTAATGCACTGCAATTTGACCAAAAGTCCTGGCCCTGAATTCCAGCTTCTGCCAATTACTAGTTCTATGACTTTGGACCAGTTACATAGCCCAAGTCTATCAAATGGAAATAACATTACTTTTTTTTTTTTTTTCCTTTACTTTTTGAGACAGGGTCTTGCTAAGTTACACAGACTTCCTCTGGTCTCGAACTTGTGATCCTCCTGGCTCCACCTCCCAAGCCGCTAGGATTACAGGCCCACGCCCAGCTAACATTACTTCTTAAATACCACTTATCATGATGGTGATTTTGCTTAATTTTCTATTTATGTTGTGGGTTTGGGTTTTTTGGTTGTTTTGTTTTTTGAGACAGGTCTTGCTGTATATCTCAAACTGGCCTTACACTCAAAATCCTCTTCCTAACTCAGCCTCCTGAGTGCTAGAATTACAGGCATGCATCACCACTAAAATTTCTATGGGGTAACTATGGAGACTAAAATAATTATCCAAAGCAAGCCATGGTGTACATGGTGATACCTGTAATCCCAGTACTTAGGTGGCTAAAATGGGAGGATCTCAAGGTTAAAGGTAGAAAGACACTGTCTCAAAAACTAAAACAAACAACAAAAAACAACAAAATCTAAAGAACTTACACCCAGTTTAGGCTGCCACATAGAAACCTTGATAAACAGAAAATCTCCTCCATGTAGACAAGATACTGTTGTGTTGTTGTTAGGTGCCGTCAAGTCGGTATCCGACTCATAGTCACCCTCATAGAGTTTTCAATGGCTGACTGTTTCAGGATTGCCTTGGGAGTGGATTGCCAGGCCCTTCTCCCATTATTGTGGTGCTGGGAATTGACCTCGGGACCTCAGAGACTGCACTGCAGCACTCTACCAACTGAGCTAAATCCTAGCCCCAGACAAGATACTAGGCAAATGGAATAAGAATTTTGTGAAATTATAAGAACATAAAGCACATTAAAATTACTTTATTAAGATTATAAAAATTCACCAAAGCTATATAATGGGGAAATACTCATTTTTTTTAGTGTAATTCAATTATTCTTAGTCTGGAATAAATTTATTATTCTTAGAACTTCCATCAGAACTACAACCATTGAAGGATGTTTTCTCTACAAGCAGTATTCTTTGCAGGCCATAAAAGTTCCTTGATTACTATCTCATAACTTTCACAATCCCATATTGGCATAAACAATTTATATTAACACATACATAATGTTAATATTTTCTAACTCACTTTTTAAATGTTGTTGTTGCTGTTAGGTGCTGTCGAGTTGAGTGCGACTCATAGCGACCCTCATAGGGTTTTCAATGGCTCTGTTTCGGGATTGCCTTGGGAATGGGTTGCCAGGTCCTTCTCCTATTTTGTGGTGCTGGGAATTGAACTCGGGGCCTCAGAGACTGCAGAGCAGTGCTCTACCAACTGAGCTAAATCCCAGCCCCACTTTTTAAATAGTCATCACCATTCTAATTATGCTATTAATCCATTGTAATTATACTCATTATTACAAATATGATTTGTTCATGGGGATCTTCATTATTATAAGCAGTATTTTATATTAGTGTTATAAATGCTACCAATAAACCATAATTGTTAGAAAAAAAAAGAACTACAACCATCACACTACTATTAATAATAAGTGAAAGGGCTTGGCAATGTAACTCAGTGGTAGAGTGCTTATATGGTAGGCTCAAGGCCCTGGGTTTGATCATTAGCACTGTGAAATAAATAAATAACTGAAAAAAGAAAAGAAAAGGAAAGCAAAGAAAAGAAAAGAGGTGGGCATGGTGGCACATACTTGTAATTGCAGTACTGGAGAGATGGAGGCAGGAGGATGTTGAGTTTGAAGCCAGTCTGTGCTACATACTCAGATCCTGTCTCAAAAAAAGTGAAAACTTATCTGTATTTCAAAAGCATTTTTAAATCAGTTTGGTTAACATGCATTTTTCCCATAAAAACTACTACAAATGGTAGCAAGGCTCCAAAGGTTCCCAGAGAAGTATAGTAAACTGGTAATTGGTTGAACAGTCTGGTAAATGGTAATTCAGTGGAATCATAGGATTTATTCCTTAATATATCTTTACCTAAATGAGTCCCAAGTACATGAATGTTCAGAAGCCAAATAAATAGTTCTATCTTTTTCTATCTCCCTTTCCTAGCATTGGCAGAATATTAGTCATCAGCCATAAGTCAGTCCTATATTATAATAGTAGATGTTTTATTAACTCCTAGAACTTATAATTATTTCGTTTCTGATTTAAATGCTCCAGTTGCCCAATTTGCCTGCCAAATTTCTTTTCAGTTTTCAAAGGCCACCCTGTATGTTGTTAATCATCTTATTCCTGTATATTCCCAAAGAGGCTACATAGCATATGTTGGTTGGGCTTGGAGTGCATAGGTTTGGAGTCATATAGCCTGAACTAAAAAAAATCCCACCTCAAGCTGAATCAAAATTATAACAAGGAAAAAATCCTATACAAAGGTCTGATCATAATAAAAGAAAAAAAACAAAGCTAAGAATGGTATTATTATAGATGGTCTAGAAAATGCACGTAATAGTTCTAACAAGGTAAAAAGAAAGTTCACTACAGAAAAAGTTTCTGTCTTAAACAGAACTAGAACCCAAGGATATATAGAAAAATATTACCATAAAAAGACAAGTAAATGGAAGAGAAGTCTTTGATGGGGGGTGGGGGTGGGCCAAGGGGAGGAAGCGTACAAGAGGGTAAGGGGGAACCTATATGAATAACGTACAACAAAATGCATATATGGAAATGTCACAATGAAAAGCATGTCAGAATGAACAAAATGCATATATGGAAATGTCACAATGAAAAGCATGTCCGAATGAATCACATTAAGGTGTACATTAAAAATTTCCAATTTAAAAAAATCCCACCTCCACCACTACCTAGTGTATGACTACAAGGAATTATTTAGTCCCCCACAATCCCAGTTTATCATATGTAAAATATGAATGATAATGATGCTACCTTCTTCACAGCACTGTCGTGAAGATTAAAGAACTAATGGAAGTATAGCAGTACACTAACTGGCTTTGTTTGTTAGGTACCATTGAGGCAGGTTTGATTCATAGTAACCCTCAGTATAGCAGAATGAAACATTACCCAACACTGCCATACACACAATCTTTTTATGTTTGAGTCTACTGCTGCAGCCTGTATGTTTCTTCTCATTTTGAGTTGTGTCACATCAGCAAAATGAGGTCTCAGGGGCTTTATTCCACTCCCATCATTAAGGTCATCTCTACTTTGAGGAGGCAACTCTTCTCCAGTCGTTTCTTAAAGGTCTTCCAGCTTGGAGGGCTCACCTTCTGGCACTCTATTTGACAATGCTTCTCTGCTACTCTTAGGATTTTCAATGGCTAAGTGTTTTGGGAGTGGGCTATTGGGTCCTTCTTCCTAGTCAGTCTTAAGTCTCGCAGCTCAGCTGAAACCTGTCCACCATGGGTAGTCCTGCTGGTATCTGGAATACTGGTGGCATAGCTTTCAGCATCACAGCAATATGCAAGCCCCCACAGCATTACAAGCTAAGACTCGGGGGACAGTGGCTGGCACAGAGCAATAAATGATACCTACTATAATGCTATACTTTTCATAATGTATTGTAGTTTATTTGTATGCCTGTTTCTACTGCAGATTATGAAGCCCTTGGGAGTACAGGCTGTGTTTTAATCTTATTTTCAGTTCTAAATCTAGTGCTGGTATATACTAGGTACTCTGATGATAGGTGGGAGGATGGAATGGGAAATCACTTGAATTGGAGACCCAGGTTCTTTTTTATGAGGACAAGAGATAGGCAGTAGGGTAGGATTTAACCCCAGCTGGTTAGGTCTGGAGATACAAGGGTTTCCACACACTGGCTTCTATGAAGGTCTTGGCAGGATATAATAGCTCTAAATTTAAAAATTTCCATAGGAAATGAATACAATTAGAAGTAAAACTGGTCAGAGAGTGAGGAACTGCAGCAGTTGGGAGTAAGAGAAGCTCATAGGATGAATCATAGTAAGTAGCAAGAAGTAAAGACATATGTCCCTTTGCAATGCCAATAGGGAGAGACAAGGAGTTCTTGTGGCTACACATAAAAACAGATTATTAATAATGTACACAATTAGGTAAGCATTTTATATAAAATCCTGAATCCCACAAATGTTATCAGGGCTAAAATTTAATATTTATAGCAATGACCTCTAGTATTTCAAGATAAATTAAATTGAACTATGTCATATTTACCAGTTTTGTTTTGTTTTCAGTTCTTCACTCAGAATTTATTCTTACATTGACTACCTCTAGGAGGTATTACACAAAACACTCAGACTTCAACTGAAGAGTGTAATACCAGGAAAGGGTAATGTCTAAACTTTTTCCTTTGAGGTTTAAATTTACTTAGTGGCCAAAAGGAATTTCTTTCTTTCTTCTTCTTCTTCTCCCTTTTTAAAAAAGTAAATCAAGTTTATGCTCCCATTTAAAATCTCATTATTGTGAATAAACATTATTTTACAAAGAATTCAAAACAAGAAACATTTTTCATTTGTATTGTCAGATATTTATCATTAGAAAATAATAAAGGACAAGGAAACTGACCAAGAGCTACATTAACAGAAAGTTTCCTTCTGGTCAAAACATAATAGTTTAAATAATTTAAGTTAGTATAATACCTAGTAAAATTATGAAAATTTCATAGGTTGAGTCTCACAGATTCTAGGTAGTGTCAGTTTAAAAAGCACTCAAATACTAAGAAATCTGTTAACTGATATTAGGCAAGTATCCTTTTTTGCAATCTCAGTAATAGCACCATGAGGGGTGAAAAAGGCAAGAGTAAAAAGACTTCCCTTTACCCACAACGGTAAGTACCACAAATCTATTCAAAAGGTATAAGGAAAATTTTAATTTAACTGACATACATTTGAGACCTGAGTAACTATCAATGATTTTCAGACCACAATAAAAACAATATTTGCCATGAAAATATAATCATTTTAGGTTATGATTAAGAGGTATAAGGAAAATAAATCCTCAATATTGGAACAGAAAAATCCTTGCTTAAAAAGGCAATCTTCTAAGATATTATTATTAATTATACTCAAGAATTCACAATGTTTAGCATGAAAGAGCCAAGCTTATAATCAGTAATAAACTGCTGTTACAATACAGAGAGGAAGGAAGAAAAAAATATGTGAAGATCAAAATTTATCACTTACCTCATGATTCAGCTCTGCTATCTGATCTTTCAGTTCCCTAATATACTGGTTAGAATCAGACTTGTTAAGCTGTCCTTGAAGCTTTCCTTCTTCTTTCTGTTTTGTGACAATACAAGAAAGCAAAAACAGGAGACAATTTTCACAGCATGTACTCAAATATTTCAAGCTATAGGACAGCATAGGTGCACATCCTTTAGGTGAATTATCTTCAAATCCATTCTTAAACTATCTCTAAAAATAATTCATAGTGAATTAACCTGAATATTTTAAAATAATGCTTAATGGAAATTGTTTACAACACATTCAATTTACAAAATGTACCTTCTGAGGGAGTCTTAGAAATCAATGGTCAAAGCTGGGCACGGTGGCACCCACTTGTAATCCCAGCAACTTGGGAGGCAGAAGTAGGAGGATTGCTAGTTTGAGACCACAGGCAGTCTGCATAATTCAGTGAGACTCTGTCTCAAAATAAAAAGTAAAAAAATGGGCTGGGGGTACAGCTCAGTGGTACAGCTCTTGCAAAGCATGCAAGTGCAAGGTCCCAGGTTCAACACCCCCATTCCGCAAAACAAACAAACAAAAAATCAATGATCAACCAGGTCCACTGATGAAAAAATTACCAAAGAATTTCACTGTCATTTGCCAGTTATTTTGTGAGGCAGCTGTTCTATCTAAACCCTCAGAGATTCAGTGCTTAGTCAAGAAACTGGTGAGTCTCTGGCAGCTACATTGGGAATCTGTTTTACCTGGAACAGAGAAGAGGAGAAAAGAAAAAGATCTCCAGGTTACTCTAAAAAGGGGAGAACAACTGAATCTCTTCTAATTAGCTCATAAATGGAATCCTAGATACAGTGATTTTTTGAAGGTTAGGACAGCTGTATATGTAGATCGGGAAGAGGAGAAGCTGACTTTTTCTTATACTATGTGAAAACAAATGTGAACTTCTCAGATAATGGGCTTATTAAAGAGTGAAACCATGTTGTTTTTGATACCTCCTGATTATTTATATTTAGGAACCCATGTGCCAATGCTTAAAATGTTTAGAAGCTCTGATCTAGAGACATCTGCTAAAACTACTAAATAACTCCTGATGCCAGAAGAGTATGGGCTTACTTTTAACAGCTGCCAACCACTCAGTTTCCTTCCATAGACAACTACTGTTAACAGTTTTTTAGTATAGTCTTCCCATGACAGTTTGTACATCTACAAGCAAACACACATGCATATACACTTATTTTTACCCATACTACAGACACTATACATGCTGTTCTGTACTTTGTTATTATCTCTCAACAATACAACCTGAAGATCATTCAATATCAGTAAATATAGAATGGAAAGATTGTAACTGTAGGGACTTTTGAAGTCTCTACAAAAGTTACCTTAGTGCTATCTGAATATTTATAGGTTTTTAAAAATAGGTTTTAAAATGTGTCTTAGGTCCTGTACCTTTACAGTAAAGGTTGCAGGGAACAGCATTTTCCAATGTGGAGACTCCTCTTGCTATCTTTCAAAATCACAGCGAGAAGGGACCCTGGACATCTCCTTTAGAACTCTGATGGCAGCCAGCTTATTCCTATATACTTTCCTCTAACATCCTTGGCAGGAAGGACAAATAACTGTAACTGCTCCAGCAACAGAATGGGTGGCTACCCTGTAGAGTCAGGCCCCAGTCCCACAAGACTGCTCTTCTAAATTAACTTTCCTTGCTATCTTGATCACATCCTTAACTATCCTTAGGCTATTCTTCAAATCCTTTTCATCTCAGAAAAGAACTATCTTATTTAGCAACTCAGTATAAATATGCTAGATTTCTTAAATATATACAAAAGACTCCCTATGATTTGTATCCATAAGCCTCCATTTAAGAAAAAAATTTTAAAAATTTAGTTAGAAATCTTAGTATGATCCAATGGTCACAGAAAAGGCAGAACCAACAGAATAGCAAAAAGCTCCCTTTTTTTTTTTTTTTTTTTTTTTCCGGTACTGGGGGTTGAACCCAGAGCCTCTCACTTGCATGCTTTGCAAGTGCTGGACCACTGAGCTGCACCCCAGCCCATTTTTAGTACTTTTCTGAGACAGGGTCTTGCTAAGTTATGCAGACTACCTCTGGTCTCCAACTTGTGATCCTCCTGCCTCCGCTTCCAGAGCCACTGGGATTACAGGCATGCGCCACCATGCCCAGCTGTATATGAGGCTCTTAGTCAAAGGTCAACAATAACTCAGTTAATGACACACATGTATATGTGTTGAGGGGTACAGTAAATTATATAAGTTATTTTGAAATGTATCAAATATAAGATGGCTAGAATGGTGACTAGATGACTATCTGATAAAACAATATAAAATACATAAAATATTAATGGAATGGAGGTAGTGAATTTATGGGTGTTCACTATACCATTTTTCAACTTCTATATGTTTGGACATTTTTATAATTGAACACTTGGCAGTAAAAATATCAATACAAAACAATTCATTCCTTCTTTCCTCCTACCACGTGCTAAAAAGTGCCAGTCCACACTGTACTTCATTTATATATATGAAAAGATATCTGTCTTCCTAAGGCTACCTAGCCTGCAGCCGTAACCCTGTGGCATCCGATCCCGTCAGATCTCGGAAGTTAAGCAGGGTCGGGCCTGGTTAGTACCTGGATGGGAGACCGCCTGGGAACACCAGATGCTGTAGGCTTGGGAGAAGGACCTGGCAACCCCCTCCCAAAAATCAGTCTGCCATTGAAAACCCGATGAATAGCAGAGAAGCACTGACAATAGTGCTTCCCCTGTTGTACAGAGGGTCGCTATGAGTCGGATACCGACTCGACGGCACCTAACAACAACAACAAAGGCTACCTAATAGATTCTTCATTTAAAATCTACCTTTTGCCAGGTGTGGGAGTGCACATGGATAATCCCAGGTACTTAGAAACCTAAGGCAGGAGGATCACTAGTTCAAAGTGAGAGGCCAACCTGGGTAATTTAGTGAGACCCTGTCTCAGGAATAAAAAACATAAAAGGTGATACAAGTTTGGTTCAGTGGTGTACTGTTTGCCTAGCATGAGTGAGGCCCTGAGTTCAACACCCAGTAGTACATGGTACATACTCTAGAGGCAGGGGCAGGAAGATCGCATGTGCAATCTAGAGAGACTCTGCCTCAATATAAAAATCAGAAAATGGGGCTGGCAGTGCAGTGGTAGAGTGCTTGCCTAGAATTTTCATGTCCCTAGGTTCAATTCGCAGTAGTGAAAGTTAAAAAAAAATATTCTAACTTCGGGGCCAGGTCTATGGTGATGCACGCCTTTAATCCCAGCACTCCTGAGGTGGAAGCAAGAAGACTGCTTGACCTGTCAAAGGAGGTCAGGTGTGGAATTTTCCACTTGTAGCATGTCAGTTTTATTTTTTAATTTTTAAATTTATCTCCCTTTATTGGTAAATGATGGGGTACAGAGTAATACAGCTCTGGCTTTTTCCATTATGTATCCATTACATCAAACATGTCAGTTTTAAACAGTTTTATATTTTGGAGAATTTTGGATTTTGAGATTAGAGGTGTTAAACCTATATCATAATGCCCAGAACAAAAAGCTGTATCTCATAACTTCCAGTGAAAGGTTTAAAAGTCACACTCTTAGAGCAACCACTGAATCAATCAATCATCAATCACTACAAACCAGATATGATTATCCTGTTTCATCTAGTCCCTAACAATCAGGTTCTACCTGTGGGATCTGGGTATGATAATTCCAATCTTATTGGCACTACATAATGAAAGACAGGTAGCAATCACAAAATCTGCAGCAAACTATTTTAGAGGTGAATTATAAAATCAGCCTACTCTAAAATTATATTCTGGAGGTTGGGCTCTACTTCACTGGTAGGGTGCATGTCTAGCATGTGCAAGGCCCTGGGTTCAATCCTCAGTGCCACAAAAAAATTATATTCTATTTTAGTGAAGTCTTATATGATTTAGTCATATAGGCTAAACTTCTCTAATCTAAAAATCTGAAATCCAAAATACTCTAAAATATGAAACTTTTTCAATGCTTACATGATACCACAAGTGGGAAATTCTATCTGTGACCCCATGTGATTCTGGATATGGATATTCAACTTGCACATGGTTATAAAACTCATCTGTTAGTCATTTTAACATAATGGGCATAACCTTCTGAAGGTAGAAATGACAGAGGGCAGAGCCTACAGAGTTATGGTTAGTGGTGAGCTGGAGAGCAAATCAAATACTCCTGAGTCACATTCTACTTCAATACTTTTTAGTTATATGAGGTGATAAATCCTGTTTATTATTTAAGCCAGTTTAAATGTGATTTTCTGTTATCCACAATAAAAAAAAACACCTAACTATTCTAAACATATGGCTAAGTAAATGAATAATATAAACAATCTAATCTAGAAAGTATTTAAAACAATGATTCCCAAAGATAATTATAGAGTAGCATCACTGGGAGTTTTGTAAATACATGGATTAAGAGAACCTACTCCTGACCTACTGAATTCTAAGTATCTTGGAGTGGGCCTTGAATATCAATATGCTTTGAAAGTCACAAAAGGGGTGATCCTGACATAGTCCCTGTGTAGACCTGTTTGATATGCACTGGTTTCAAGCCCCTTTTGATAATTAGTATTTAAATATAAATCCAAGAATCTATGTATATGCCATTAATATACATAAAATAATATCCTATTATTAAATTCCTAACAGGATGTTATTCTGTTTCCTAAGAATCTCAAATAGTATTCTAGTTTAGTTTCATTGTAGACTTTAGTATAACTTTACATAGAACAAAAATAAATATTTAAACTACCATCACCATGGTAAATGTGGTAAAGGACCAAGACCCATAAACCAATTTACCAATAATCTCTACATTTCCAGAGTGAATATATTTTAAGATAAAATAGAGGAAAACTGTCAAGGGTCCTATATTTAATTTCTTTCAATTCTGCTATCGGTTTCACTTCATATTATTTCCATGTGAATTTCAGCTGGTCAGTTCCCTGTCTATAGAGGTTGGCTCAATTTTGAATTCAAATCTCCTTCTTGGTTAACCCAGCTCTTAAAGAGAAAATATTATTTTAAGGTTTGGTAATGTTTGATAAGGAACTAAATAAAAGGTTTAGGATCTGAGAAAATTCCACACCTACCACCCCAACAATAAGAACTGTTGTAAAGAATACAGAAAAAACAAAGATTGGGGAGCAGCAAAATAATTCTTTAAATATCTGAAAGAATACCTGTGAAGAGATATGACAAAATAAATGAGAGAAATATTCCAATTCTTTAACATTATTTATTTAGGTAATGGATTGACACAGTAGAAAAGCTATTTTCTCTCACATAACATACTAATGTGTGTAGAGCAATGCTGTAGTAAGAGCAGTGACTGATATTTAAGTGTTTGTTAATAACCTTAGTCATACACATTCTCCTATTTTATCCCTCTCCCATCAAAGGAAGAGAGAGAATGTGCCAAGAATATGTCACATATTCTGCTACAGTTTACTAAGAAAATCAACAAATGCTATGGGCCACAGGAAAACAGAAAGATGCATTTGTACAGTGTGTGTACGGTCACAGAAGGTAGGTAGAAGGTAGACATTTTATTCAGAGGTACCTTCACCTATGTCTACTCTATGCCAACATGCCATTTAAAAAGTGAAACAATTAAGTGTGGTGGTGCATCAAGCCATAAGATTAAAGAGAAAATGAGAAAAGTTTTCTCTATACTTCTAACCAATACGTTTTTGCACGTTATAGTGCAGCAAAAGAGATGAACATGATGTTAAGTTGCTTTGAACAAGTGTTTGGGAGACAAGTTAGGTTTAGTTGTGCATCATCCTAAAAAATATTAGAGAGGCAAGAGAAAGATAGAAACTCAGACTTATTTAAATGCATAAGTTTAGTGAGGCATATTTTTTAAGAGAAATTTTAATGGGCATGCCTAAAAGGCCATTCTTGTTTGTTTCTTTATCTGTTTTTAATGTTGGTTATAATTTACCCTATCTTGCCACAGGAAGGACACTTCCTTAGACAGGAAGATAGCAGATTTTAAAAGCTGTGTTTCAAGCTATCAGTTTTTAAATATTTTACAGGATCAGAAAATTTACCCATAAGTTTTTGTCGTTTTTGAGAATTTAACCAGTCAGTGCCTAGTTAATATATTAGATGCAATAAGTGAAATAGAAGAAAGCAACTTAGACCAGCAGGCAAACAAAAAGAATCTAGTCTTTATTTACATCTGGCTAAATTTCTCCCTATCTTTTTAGCTTTCAAAGTTTGCAAATCTATAGACGAGCTGAGAATAGTACAGTGACATCCAAATGCCCTTTGGCTATATTCATCAATTAATATTTTGCCACATTAGCTTTTGTTTATATATGTATGTTTTATATATATATATACGCTTGTGCATACATAGAATTTTTAAAGCCACATGAATATAAATTGCAGATATGACTTTTTACTCCTATATATATGTGTCTTCTAAGAATAAGGAGCTGTCCTACATAATCAAATGCCATTATAATATCTACACAATAATTTCATAATATTATCAAACATAGAGTCCTATTCAAATTTCCCCCAAAGGACTCAAAATGTTTTATTTCTGTCCAGAATCAAACCAAGGTTCATGGTTACTTCTGCCTACAATATCTCTTCAGCCTCTTCTAATCTATAATAATTTCTGCATTTTTTACTTTTCATGACATTGTTAACTTTTTTGAAGAATCTAAGTCTAACAACAGAAAATTTTCCCACTCCAAAAATAAAAACAAAACCCTACAAATAAATGACTGTTTTTAATCGTTTTTTCAAACTCAAGAGGTAAGAGAATAAAGTTAATATGTTATTGTTGTTAGGTGCTGTTGAGTTGAGGCCGACTCATAGGGACCCTATGTACAACAGAACAAAACATTCCTGACACTGTGCCATGCCTGGCACAACTGTCAGTGCTCTCTGCTATTTATAGGGTTGTCAATGGCTGAATGTTTGGGAAGTGGGCTGCCAGGTCCTTCTCCCAAGCCTACAGTACCTGGTATTCCCAGGCAGGCTCCCATCTAAGTACTAACCAGGCCTCACACTGCTTAGCTTCTGCAATCTGATGAGATTGGATGCCAGGTGGTAGGGCTGTAGACAACGTTAATATAATGTATAGCAAATGGCTGGTTGGAGGTTGGGCACAGTCATACACATCTGTAATCCCAGCACTTCAGAGGCTGAAGCAGGATGACTGCAAAGTCAAGGCCAGCCTGGGCTATATAACAGACCCTGTCTCAAGAAACCAAAACCAAACAAAAAGGCTGGTTGGACCAGCAGAGTAAGTAAAGAAGACATGGGCTGGGAAATTTATTATTATTATCATTACTATGATTTTGAGATAGGATCTTGCCATGTCACCCAGGCTGGCCTCCAACTGGAGATTCTCCTACCTCCATACCTCCTGAGTGGTGGGATTATAGCACTCAGGAGGTATGGTGTATACCACCAACCTGGCAGAAATTTAAATATTTTATGTCAAAGACAGAATACTTATGGGAATAGCACTAGAAGATAGCATTTTATATATACACTGGTAAATATGTATTTTATTATTTATATATGGTAAAGGATAAACAATAGATATTAGTAATGGTGATTTTTAAAAATTTATCTTATTTTGTTTTTTGGGGGATAGGGTCTAATTATGCAGTCCAGGCTGGCCTTAAACTCTGGATCCTACTGTCTCTATCTCCCAAGTGCTGGGATTATAGACATGTACCACCATGCTCAGCTAGAGTTATGATTTTTTTTTTTTAGCTCTTATTAAGAGACTACCCTGTAGGTTTATTATTTCAATCTTATGAAATCCAAAGAACAGTTTCCTGGGCCGGGGTGCAACTCAGTGGTAGAATGTGTGATTAGCATGCTCAAGGCCCTGGGTTAGATACCCAGCACCACACAAAACAAAAACACAAAAAACTCTTTCCATATTTGGTGAATCACTTTAGTTACACACAAAAGCCTTAAAGCTATCTACTTTTTTATCTATATATTTATATACTGACAAGGAATATTTATTTCTATATTCCCATCCACTTCTGGGGGTACTGAAGTGCCAGATGGATGTACAGAATGGATGGAAGTAAGTTCCTTCCCTGCTTCAGATTCATTTAATATACTATCGTCAAACAGAGGATATATCAGATAATAAGCTGAAAGGATCATACAGTATACTTGATCTTAGCCAAAAGGCCAAGGAGTGATCACATTATTTTTGTCATTTGTCTCTTCAAAAAAATATTCTATAGAATAGGGAGATGACTTTAAATTCTTCGAAAAGCATAGGGTTAGTCACACACATATACACACACAGACCAAAAACAAAACAAAACCTCCATCAATGGAAAACATCAAAATGCTGCTCATTAAGTCTTATTTTGCTACCTCAAACAGTGCTCACATGGCTATAAAATTCTGTAGCTGAAGAAAATGTGATTCAGCTGGTTGGAGGAATTATTATATTTATGAGGATTATCTCAGGAGAAGACTCATCCTCATTTTTGTTTTTTGCTTTTATTTATTTATGGATATCATAGAATTAAACTCCAAATAGTCCAAAAAGGTGCTCTTGTACAGTGTAAAGCACTTTTTATCTTTTCCCTACAAGGAAAGAATGTATGGTGATATAGCCCATTTACTAATGATAAACACTCTCATACTAGGCTAAGATTATGACAAGCCCTTTAGGCAGTGGTGTGAATCAGATACAAAATTTTTGAAGAATTACTTCCAAAAGCCCATTCTAGATCCATGTGACATCATTTCATCATTTCATGTTTTTTTTTTTTTTTTTGCGGTATTGAGGGTTGAACCCAGGGCCTCCCGCTTGCATGCTCTGCAAGTGCTGGACCACTGAGCAGCACCCCCAGCCCATTTTTTTTACTTTTTTTGAGACAAGGTCTCACTAAGTTACACAGACTGCCTCTGGTCTCGAACTTGCAATCCTCCTGCCTCCACCTCCCAAGCCGCTGGGATTACAGGTGTGCACCACTGCAACCGGCAGCTTTTTTTTTTTTTTTTTTTTTTGGTGGTACTTGGGGGTTGAACCAGGGCCTGGTACATACTTTTCAAGTGCTTTACCCCAAGCTGCACCCTCAGCCCATTTTTAAGTATTTATTTATTTCATTGTGAGTCAGGGTCTTGCTAAGTCATGCAGGCCGCCTCTGGCCTCAAACTCAGGATCCTCTTGCATCACCTCCCAAAATGCTGGGATTACAGTTGTGTGCCACTGTGCCCAGCTATCTTTTTTGTCATTCTACTACCTATCACTGTTATTTCTCTAGATCTTGTTCTTTCAGCTCAGTGACTATTATGGGTGAGACTTTTTACTTCCTTACTCTAGATTCTTAACGTCACTTCCTTCCTTTCTCCTTTTTTTTTTTTTTTTTTGAGACAAGGTCTTGCCGTGTAGCCCAGGTTGGCCTCAAGCTTCAGACCTCCTGCCTCAGCCTCTCAAGTGCTGGGATTACAGATGTATGCCACTATGCTCACACCACTCATCACTTTTGTTTTTTTAACGCAAGACATTCTCCCTACTGAAAAACAATAAATTCTCTTTGTTTGTCATGGCCCCTTTAACTGTGTTTTTCCTTATAGAGGCTTGAATTAAGCACAGCTTGGCCCCACTAGGAGGTTTCACTCCTAGTCCCATACTCTTTGTATCATTACATATTGTTGATGTTGTTAGATGCCATCGGTTTGGATCCAACTCATAATGACCCTTACAGGGTTTTCAATGGCTGATTGTTTCGGGAGTGGATTGCCACATCCTTCTTTCATTTTTGTGGTGCTGGGGATCAAACCTTTGTCCTTAAAAACTGTTCTACTAACTGGGCTAAACCCCAGCCCTTATTCCATACTACTCCATTATAAATGCTTTTTATTCGAGACAGACCACAGTAGAATATGTGTTAGAACTGTCATTCTAAAAAGGTTGTTACTTACACATTTATGTATCTTTTATAGGGCCCTCTGGAAGTTAAGGATGTTCTTTTAAATTGCATATTTGAATCTTCCTTAATTTCAGACAACTCTTCTTTTTTTTTTATATCTTTGAATATATCTTTCATTTATTCAGGGGTATCAATTACCCTCAGTGTTAAATTATCTTCATCCATATCTATTAAGTAATTGTCATTGTGAGGTGCTGTCCAGCCAGGTCTGACTCATAGTGACCCTCACAGGGTTTTCCATAGCAACTGTTTTTCAGGATTGCTTGGGAAGTGGATTGCCACATCCTTCTCCTGTTTTTGCAGTGCTAGGGATTGAGCCTAGGTCCCTGGAGAATGTGAAGCAGCACCCTACTGAGCTAAACTTTAGCCCCTTATTAGTTGTTTTATACTCTTAATCTCTGTATTCACCATAATTATCTCAAACTTTCTTCCACATTGCAAGTGCTGTACCCCTGAGCTGCACCCTCAGCCCACTTCTTTTACTTTTTGAGACAGGGTCTTGCTAAATCACACAGACTGCCTCTGCTTGAACTTGCAATCCTCCTGCTTCTGCCTCCCGAGTCGCTGGGATTAGAGGCATGCACCACCGTACCCAGTGACATCATCTTATCTTTTTATCTTTTAGTTTTATTGAATTTGTTATTTTATAGTGTGAAACTGTAATTCCTCCCTTATCCTTAAATTAACTTTCTTCTTTATTGTTATTTTTTATTTTGTAAATGGTATTTCTCTCTCTGCTATAATAATATAAACCAAGTTGCTATGTCATTTCTATTCATCATGTTCTTGGCTAGGTGACTCTCCACATATACCAAATGGTCTAATGATTTGGTTGACATTAATTCCTTTTCCATCATATTTGAGATCTATTTCCTTTGCCTTCCATGTTTAAGCTTGTTGCTTTTCTGCAGGTGGGGAAATAGTACAGGGAAAGGAAGAACCTGGTGAACAAAAGGGCTCTGCTTACTTTTCTGAGACTCTGTTAAAAATGTTGCACCATTTAATTAGGGGGACATATGCCCAAACCTAGCCTTTAGGATTCAGATTGTTTCTCAGAGTGTATTGCTTTAGGGCCTTCAGTGCAGTTAGGAGTCAGGTCCTCACTTTCTCTCCTCTCTCACTGGGTTGTTCCATGTAGAAATTTCTACCATTTCTTAGTTGGAAGATGACATATTCATTTTCCTTCTCTCTGAACTTCTTTTATTAGCCATTACTTTGTAAAGTTCATTGCATTAGGTTATACTTTTTCTCTTAGGTTTCTTTCAGTGGGAAAGTTTTTACCTTTAAAAGAAAAACTGTTATTTACTATTTTGTTAGATGGTTGGTGTAAGTCAGTCTAGGGTCAGTTTCAATCCACCTCTGGAGCAACATTTACTAAACAAAGGAATCTTTACATAAAGTATAAATGTTCCTTAATTTATGATAGAGTTATGTCCCAATAAAGCCCATCACAAATTAAAAATATTATAAGTCAAAGTGTATTTAATATACCTAACATATGAACATCATAGCTTAGCAACCGCAGTACACTGTGGAGTACTGGTGGTTCACCTTTGTGACAGTATGGCTGACTGGCAACTACAGCTCAGTGCTGCTGCCCAGCATGGCTAAGGTATGTTTTTCAGCATATCACTAGCTCAAGAATGTCAAAATTCAAAATTTGCAGCCTGGTTTCCACTAAATGTGTATCACTTTCATATCATCACAAAGTTGAAGATTGTATGCCGGGGATCGTCTATGTATTTAGAACATGTTACCTGCTCTATGGCCTTAGAATGTCACTCTCTTGTAAATGACTGTTTTCTCCTTCCTAAAATTCATTCAGCAATTATTACCATTAATTTTATTATTTTTGGAGACAGAGCTATGTAACCCAGGCTGGCCTTGAATTCAATCTTCCTGCCTCAGTCTCCCAACTGCTGGAATTACAGTTGTGTACCATCACACTTGGCCAGCAATTTTTTGAGTATTTGCTATATGTAGAATACTAGGCATACAGTAGTTAATAAGACAAAGTTCTAATATATGCATATGAGTGTGAGAATTAATTTTTAAAATGAAGGTCAGATACTGGTAAGAGCCCTAAAGAATATAAAACATAATGATGAGATAGAAAGTGACTGAGGGGCCTACTTTATAAAGGTGATCAAGAAAAATGTTTATGAGCTAATGACTTCTAGGCTGAGATTTAAATTATGAGAAGGAACCAGCCATGAGAAAATCAAGGAGCACAGGATTGCAATTATAGGAAGGAACAAGAGCAAAAGCCTTAATGTAGGAAGGTAGGTGGTGCTAGAATTACCTTGTAAAAGAGAATGTGGTTTAAGTTGTGCCAGAGAAGTAGGCATTAGACAGACAACTCAGGGACTTTAAGGCCAGAAGAATGTGGCACTTTTGCTAGGTTAACAAAGTTTCATGTGTTGCTTTTTCCCTATAATTGTTTGGAAGTTCTAATTCTTATTTTCTTTCTAGCAATGATTACCATAAAAGTTATTTAAATGTATGTATATTTTTAAAAGTTATAATGATAACATAGTTCATATAAAGTAAAAAGTGTACTCCTACCCTCTCTACTATTTTGCATTAAGCCCAAGAGGGACTATTTCAACAGTTTTGGTAGGAATCATAATAGATATTTTTTGTTCTATGCATAGGTATTTAAATACATGTATATTAATATACACATTAAATATATGTACAGATGAGCATATTTTAAATGCATTAAATAATATGTATATATATACTCATAATACACATGCATACATATGCTTTTGAACCCAGGTAAATGAGCATATGATATGCATTTTGTCTAAAATTTGCTTTTTTTCTACTAAATACACCTTGCAGATCTTTATTCTCCCTAAAAGATGGGAATATTCCAGAGTATGGGCATACCACAGTTTAACCATTCTCCTCTTGATTGGTAATTAACAATTTTAAAAAATATTATAATTGGGTTCAACCTCTAGCACCAAAACAACAACAACAAAAAAACTAAAATAAAAATACTGTGTTAAAAATAATATTGGATCTACACATCCACCTTAAGACGTTCCAAAAAGAACACAAAAGAAATCTAAAAGAGAAAGAAAAATAAGAACAAGAATTAATACAACAGGTAAAAGAAAGCTAGAGCCAGGCATGGTGGCACATGCCTGTAATCCCAGCAATTTGACGGGCTGTTGTAGGAGGATCAAGAGTTTGAGGCCAACCTAGGCTATGTAGTGAGACCTGTCAAAGGAAAAAAAGTATCTTCCTTACTTATTAAAATTTGCAACCATTTACTAGTGTCATGCTGGCCAATGGTTTTTAGCTTTTTAGATTAGAAGTATGTATTAGCTGCTGGGAGTGTTCCTTTTTCCCTTTTGGATTTTCTTCAGGTATCTACATGCCACCTAATTTTCAGCTGAAACTTACAGTCATTAAATTTTTACACATTACCTTCAGAATATAAAATAACTACTTAGTATATCTTGACATTTTAATCCTGGTAATAAAAATTAAAAATATCACTTACAAGTAGACATCACACCTTTAAAGTAAATAACAGAAACAATTAGTAATCTCCCTATGCTCTTTTCATGAAGATTTCAAAATAAATCTAAGGTTATACATAGGATGTGGGTTTTTCTCTGGGAGTAGTATTACAGAAGGTTTGTGGTATTAGAAGGGTCATGACACAACGCAGGTTGCTTAGTCTCAAATACAAGTGTAAAACTTACATTTTAAAACTTTTATTTTATACCCACAGATGAAAAACCTAACAGAAAGAGAATTAGATATAGTTTAGATACAGCTAAGCTCTGTTTTGTAAAAATCAAAGTGTTCTACAGACTATTTGAAAACCAATCTCCTTATTGTTTTAAAGGTTAAATAACACTTTTTTTCAAGGCTATATTATGAAACTAGGTTCAACGGTCAAAGAGGCCACCATATTAACTTGCAGTGTAGGCAAAATTCTTAAGTTCTAATTTGTTAATTTCAATTCATATATTAAAGCAAAATGTCTTAAGCAAATTGTACTTGTGTAAAAATTACTATAGTAGAAGAAAACCCAAGGATTTGAATAAATCCATGAGAGGTGATAAGTAATCACCCTGATTAATCAACATAACCATACTGAAACACCAGTAGCAACCACGAAGCTTTAGTAAGTTATTACTGATTTGTACTCAGCCCCAAGAAAAATTAATCAGAACAGTAAATGTGGTAAGTGGTAGCCTCTCTATGACTTCAAGGTGACTCATTTGAAACATCTAAAAACAAATCGTACTCCTATCACGTACTACTGCTAACTTTTCAAAGCAGTTTCCTGTAATTTAAAGTAATGGACGCAAAGGTTTGAATATTCTTTTTAGTAATCAGGAAAAATTAAAAGTACAAGAAAATATTTTTAATAAACAATGTGCTCTGGCAAGTGTAGAAGGAAGAAATCAGATTTTTTTCTCGCATTTTTCAGTGTTAACACTAACTTTAGATACACACACACACACAGAGTTTTAAAGTGATGCTTATAGGTCCAGTGAAATGCACACATGAAAAGATCATTTACACAAGGTCCAAAAGCTAGAAAATGTTCCTTATAAATTATAGCTTAATTGGACATGAATCAATTTTGTGACCAATATTTAAAATTCTATACCATTCAATGACCTCCTGCCAGGCACCATGGCACATATCTATAATCCCAGCTACTGGGAAGGCCGAGGCAGGAGGATTACAAGTATAAGGCCAGAGTCAGCTTGCACAACTTAGCAAGACCCTATGTCAAAAAGAAAGAGTGGTGGGGTAATAGGGGTGCAGCTCAGCAGTAGAGCTCTTGCCTAGCATCGAGTTCCTAGTTTCAAATCCCCAATACAGGGATAAAAAATAAAAATCTACATAATTCAATCAGTACCTAAAAACCATAAAATCACATACTTACTACCTTAGACTTTTTTAAGAATACCTTTAGACTTACAGAAAAATTGTGAAGATAGAGTTTCTATATACTCCTGTTGCTGTTGTTAGGTGCTTTTGAGTCAGGTCCAACTCATAGTGACCCTATGCACAACAGATGAAACACTCCCCAACACTGTGCGGTGCGTGGCGCTATACCAGTGCTTCTCTGCTATTCATAGGATTTTCAATGGCTTATTGTTTTTTGGGAGTTGGTTGCCAGGTCCTTCTGGCACACCTATAGCACCTGGTGTTCCCAGGTGGTCTCCCATGCAAGGACTAACCAGACTAACCCTGCTTAGCTTCTGAGATCGGATGGGATCGGATGCCAGGATACCCTAGCATTCCATTTTTGCTATTAACATCTTACTTTAGCATAATTTATAATAAATGAATCAATGTTGATACAATATTACTAATGAAAATTCTTAGTTTATTCAGATATTCTTTTTGTTGCTGTTGTTTCATTTTTTTTTTTTTAAACCAAAACCCTTTTTCTGTTCCAGGGTTTTACCCAACATACTATATTACATTTAGTTTTTGTTTGTTAGGTTCCTTTTAGCTGTGACAGCTTCTCAGACTTTGCTTGTTTATCATGATCTTGAAAGCTTTGAGATCTACTATTCTGGTATTTTGCAGAATGTTCACATTGAATTTGTCTGATACTTTTCTCATGCTATGACTGTGGTTATAGGTTATTAGAAGACTCTAGAGGTAAAGAGCCATTTTCACCACCTCACATCATACAATTAAGGGTAAATACGATCAATACAACTTATGATTGCTGATGCTGACCCTGATAACCTGGCTTAGGTAGTGTTCAACAGGTTTCTCCATTGCAGTTACTCTTTTTCCTCCCCATATATTCCATTCAGAATGGTTTGGAGGGAAGTCATTATGTATACTTCACACTTAAAGAGTAGAGATTCATGTTTCCTCTCTTTGAAGACAGTCTAGAAAAATTACTTGGAATTCTGCATATTTGTCTCTTCTCTCCCATTTTTTTAATTTGCTCAGTCATCACTTACACTCATATGGGCTCATGGACATTTATATTTTAGTCTAAATTCCACCAAATTTTAAAAAAAATGTTAGTCATTTCTCTGAAGAGTTATAGTTCCATTTACTGGAGAATGGCATGAGAAATCAAAATCTGGATCCTAGGTGTACATAAACTAATTTTTGATAACAGCAAGATGATCACTGATATTAACATGCTTAAAATTCCGACCTTCCTTCACTATTTCTTAATTCAGAACCTTCTATCAGCTGTTCTTAGGGGATTTGAATGAAGTCCCTCATTTCTAGATTCAGCAATATTCTAAAAACCTTTAGATATTTCTAAATGTTAGATGGTTGGTGTAAGTCAGTCTAGGGTCAGTTTCAATCCACCTCTGGAGCAACATTTACTAAACAAAGGAATCTTTACATAAAGTATAAATGTTCCTTAATTTATGATAGTTATGTCCCAATAAAGCCCATCACAAATTAAAAATATTATAAGTCAAAGTGTATTTAATATACCTAACATATGAACATCATAGCTTAGCAACACAGTACACTGTGGAGTTTGTGTACTCCCTGTAAATTTAACAGTATACTGAAGTTGGATACCCAAGAACCACCTCTGACCACTTTAGGGAAACTTTTTTTGAACAGAAATTCATAATCCCTATAGTGACTAGATAGCAAGCTGAGTAAAACAGTCTATATACCTAACTTCTTTCGCTGAGAATCAGTATTAAGGGACTAGATACAAATATAGGTATGCCTACATTACCAGCTACTTTGGAGCCTGAGAAAGGAGAATCACAGGTTTGAGGCCAGACCCCAGCCTGCACAACTTATCAGGAACTTGTCTCAAAATAAAATATAAAAGGGGGCTGAAGACCCAGCTCAAGAGGGAACACTTGCCTGACATGTGAGAAGCCCTGGGTTCAACCCTCAGTACTGGGAAAAAAAAAAAAAAAGCTTAAAAGTGAAAAATTTCCTCAAGAAAAATAAAAAATATTTTAAGTTGTTGTTGTTGTTAGGTGCTGTTGAGTCAAATCCAACTCATAGAAACCCCCATAGGGCTTTTAATGGTTCATTGTTTTGGTATTGCTTTGGGAGTGGACTGCCAAGTCCTTTTCCTGTTTTTGCAGTGCTGGGGATCAAACTCAGGTCCTCAGTGAGTGCAGAGCAGTGCCCTACTAACTGAGCAAAATCTCAACTCTAATATTTAAGTAAATTGTTCAAAGTGAAGACAATACGCTGTACTTTGTTGTGGGGCAAATCTTAGCTAACAAAAAGAAGTTAGTTAAGACTTGGCATATAAATTATCAGCCATTGTGAAAATATTAAATTAGCTTAGAAAACTGTAAAGCACAAATTGATTACAAAGCTTTATGGCAAAGTCTATCATTTAGTAACCTTATTGTAATTTCACATAATTGAAAAATATATTTTAGCCAGCCATGCCTGTAATCCCATAACTTAGGAGGTAGAGGCAGGAGGATTGCAAGTTTGAGGCCAGAGGCAGCCTGTGTAAAGTAGTGAGGCCCTGTTTCAAAAGAAAAAGAAAAAGATGGGCTGGAGGTACGGCTCAGTGGTAGAGTGCTTGCAAAAGCACGAGTGGGGCCCTGAGTTCAACTCCTCAGTACTGCAAAATACATACATACATACATACATACAAATAAATGAATAAAATAACATCTTAAAGTTAGTAGTAAAGATTTTATCACTTCCTTTCTACCTCTGTCAAAACTGCATGCTCATCTGGGTACACTGATTTAAACCCAGCTCCTGCATTCTATGTCAGAACAGAATTTTGAGTGGGTGTTTTCTAAGCCAAGAGTGGTTGGGGTATTGCCCATCTGAGGCATCCCTAGAGGTTATCTGCTGGGCAAACTAACAAAAGTGGGTAAATGTAACTGGGTACCAGGAAAACAACCAGAAATGGGATTTGAGAAGACACACATTGTTTTAAATGAAAAAACGTTACATTATGTGAAACAAGGTACACTAATTTAAATATGTGCTTAGCACACAGAAGCTTTTAATGGTTATGACAAATTAATATGCTTATTTTCATAATAACCAAAATACAAACTCAATTCCAGGTTAAATTCTGGAATTGGGTTCAATCCTCACCTACTTTCCTCAAATAAAGAGCAAAAATGAACTTGTCTGTATTTTGCCCCACTACCTGGAAAGTAGAGACAATTCTATTTAGTATTAATGTACAAACTAGCTATTCAAATAATAACATTTGGATCAATAGGAAGTGGAAAACTCCACTAAGAGAAGCAGTAAAGTTGATTTTTAACCACTATTTCCCCCCTACCTAAAGGCTATGCATTCTTACAAGCATTTCTCTAAAACAAGTTCAATTAAACTTTTAATAGGTTAAATGTCATCTAACTGATCGCTTCTATGCTCAAAACCCTCCAGTGACTCTCTGTATTACTCAGAGAAAGACCAAAGTTCTTAGGATCTACACAGGCCTCTTTACCTCTCAGACTTCCTCATCTTCCCCTGTCTCACTCCACCACCCAGAGACTCTGCTCAGACATATCCTCCTTACTCTACTTAGGCCCTTTGTCCTTCCTCTTAGCAGGAAATTATTCTCCCAAATATCCATGTTTCACTTTGAGTCTTTGTTTAAATGTCCCCTTATAATGAACCATTCCTGACCACATTATTAAAGTAGCAACAGTCTCCCACTCTCTATACCATCAGCCTCCGTTCCCACATTTTCTTCATTATATTCATCATCTTCTAAATTACACACTATATGATTCATTTATTTTATCCATCTAACTTTCTATCATTAAACTAAATGAGGAAAGAGATTTTTGTGTTTTGTTCATTAATCCAGGCAAAGTGCTACAAATAGTGGCTGGCACATAGTAGGTACTCCATAAATCTGTTGAATTGAAACCAACACCCCATTTAAACTCACAATTTAATCTGTTCCTCACATCTAGGTTTTTTTCTTTTCTTTTTTTTTTCTTTTTTTCTTTCTTTTTTTTTTTTTCTTTTTGTGGTACTGGGGGTTGAACCTAGGGCCTTGTGCTTGTATGCTTTCCAAGTGCTGTACTGAGCTGCAGCTCCAGCCCATTTTTTACTTTTTTGAGGTAAGGTCTCACTAAATTATATAGACTGCCTCTGGTCTCTAACTTGCGCTCCTCCAGCCTCTGCCTCTGTGGCTAGGATTACAGGCACACACCACCACGCCCAGATTCACACTAGGCTTTTAAATGAGAACTTTTAAAATCAATTCTAGGAAATAAACTATTACATATTCATCCATTCAGTAACTAAACAACAGGTTTTATCTCTAGTATGTTGTTAGAAATATGAAGCCAAATAATGGTCAACAAAAAAAGGAAACCCTCCACCAGATGGATTGACACAGTGTCTGCAACAATGGGCTTAAATATAAATAAGATGGTGTGCCTGGCACAGAATTGGGTAGTGTTTCCATCTGCTGTACACAGGGTCACTGTGAGTCGGACTCAACTCAACAGCACCTAACAACAACAACTCTCAATGAGCTTTAGTTGCACACACTGAACAGAAGAGCTAAAAAAAATTAAACAATTATAGCTGTGTGAGACAGTTTGATAGGAGAGGTCTATGTCAAAAGAGCAGATACACATAAAATCAGTTCGGTTGTCACTGATCACAACAGGTTAAACAAGCTGACCACTGGAATGACAAGAAAGATCAGAGAGGGAGAACAACACTGAGGGAAATTGGATGAAAGCTTTGAAAGACACTTAGCTAGGTTGCTATGGTTCAAGTACAGCATATATATGCTGAGGAAAATAGAAAGGTAGAACAAGTTAAAAGGGTTGACAAGAATCAGAACAAGAAGAGTCTTGTGAAGACAGCCCCAAGTTAAACTTTGACCTTCTGGGGAAACAACAGAAAGACTTTTAAGTAAGGAACAGAGACATGGCAGTAATTTTGGCTGCATAGTAAGCAGAACTGTAAGAAGTAGTCCATATATTACTAAGAAAATTCAACAAACTATCATAATACCATGTTCTAATACTAAAAAAAAAAAAAAAACATTTTAATCCTGAAAAGAATTAAAGAATGCATTTTCCTATAAACATCATCTCACTGTAAAATCATCTCTATGCCTTAGGTTCCCTCAGCTATAAAATAAGGGCATTAATAATACCTATTTCATATGGTTGCTGGGAAGATTAAATAAATGAAGATACTTAAATGGATTAGAACACTGCCTGGCATGTACTATGTGTTCAGTGGTGCCAGCTAGCATTATTTTTATTATTAGTATCCTGGAAAAATTAAAGTTGTCAGTAATAAGTACATTTCCAGAGACACTAAGTACATAAAAACTGAAAAGTTAAAATAGTGTTTCACGTGGACAGAAATTAGCTTGCCTTTAGCTGGGCACGGTGGCACACATTGCCTAGAGGCCCAGCAACTTGGGAAGCAGAAGCAGAAGGATCAAAAGTTTGAGGCTAGATGCAGCCTGTGTAACTTACTGTGAATCTGTCTAAAAAAAAAGAGGTCTGAGGGTGCAACCCAGTGGTAGAGCATTTGCAATGTATGTGCAAGGCTCTGGGATTAACCCCCAAATACTGTAAATAGAAAAAAGAAATTTGCTTACCCAAGTATATATTATAGACAGAACAAGCCAAAATAATCTTTTTTCTTGATAAGGTCTCACTTTTTGCCCAAGCTGTTCTCAAACTCCTGGGGGCTCATGAGACCCTTCCACTGTAGACTCCCAAGTAGCTAAGACAGTAAGTGCACAACATCTAGCCTGGCTAAACCAAAATAGTTCTTAATTTCAAGTTATATGTAAGTTTTGGAAAGGGATAAACTCATTATCTAGGGTTGGTAAAGACTATCTTTAAGGGAACCCAAAAACTTTCAGCACTTATGTTGACTGCAATTTTTAGAAGCCCATACAATGTTGAAAGTGACTTTTTGTACAAGGATATCTCTGAGTCATTTTTCTGGAGAATAGGCAGAGAAGAAAGAACATATGTTTTACATATGTTTTCTCATTTAATCACAACAACTCTAACACAAGATAACTTCAAGATTCTCAGTTCTGAATGAATAAACCAACAAATACATTAACCTGTTAAAGACAAGACAGCTAACAAGTGATTTGACGCTAAACTCCTTAGGGTTTTTGTTTGTTTGTTTGTTTCTTTTCTTTTGCAGTGCTGGGGATCATTAGGGTATGTCATATTTATTTTTACAGGTCACTTAAAGAAATTCCATTACCCTGAGGTATTCAACCAGAGAATTAGCTTGTAAAGTAAAGTATATGTGAAGGTAGCAAGAAAAAAATAAATCTCTCTTTTTGAAGATAGAAACTGACATCATCTCACATATAATTAAAGCTATTAACAGCAACAATAAATGTACATGAATTTTCAGAGACTTAAATTTTAGTTAAGAACATTTCAAAGGGAGCCAGGCTCAGTTACTGTTTCTGTGTAATAGGAAAAACATCTAAGCAAAGGTTGAATTCATTTTCTCTTTCTTTACCAATAATGATAATGATACCTAATGATAAATGAATGTACAGAAGTTGATATGTGTGACAGTCTGAATTTAAAAATTTGAATAATCAAATTATATACCTTATAAATCACTTGGTGTAGAAATAATACCAGAAGAGTGAATTATTATATTAATTTATTCAAATACAAATTTTATTAAGTGATG
This sequence comes from Pedetes capensis, assembly GCA_007922755.1. NCBI lineage: Eukaryota > Metazoa > Chordata > Mammalia > Rodentia > Pedetidae > Pedetes > Pedetes capensis. Next base: position 21,330 of record VMDO01009341.1, on the reverse strand, counting down.
ATTATGTACCAGTTATTATATACTAGGCATTTGAGAGTATAGCAATGAATAAAACAGAAAAAATAATCCCTCCCTCATGAAGCTTACACTGTAGTAGGGAATAAAGAGAACAAAAAATAAAAATATTTGAGTATTAGCTGGGCCTGATGGAGCATACCTGTAAACCTAGCACTTGGGAGGCAGACACAGGAAGACCATGAGCTCAAAGCTAGTGTGGCCTCCATAAGGAGATCCTGTTTCAAAAAACTAAGGTCTTCACTAAGGGGTTATAGCTCAGTAAAGAGTGCTTATCTAGCATGCACAAGGAAAAAACAAAACAAAACAAAACACTAAGTTATAGCTACAAATGAGGAGGCAGGAAGATCTCAAGTTCAAGGCCAGAGGCAACTTGCAAGACCCTATCTCAAAATAAAAAGTGAAAAAGTGAGCTGGGGGTGCAGCTCAGTGGTAGAGTACTTGCAAAACATGCATGAAGCTCCACATTCCACCTCCCGGTAAGAAAGAAAGAGACGTAGGGAAGGAAGGAAGGAAGGAAAGAAGGAAGGAAGGAAAGAAGGAAGGAAGGAAAAATGCACCAGGTGTGGTAGTACAGGCCTGGAACCCTAGCACTGGGTAGGTGGAGTCATGAGGATCCTGAGTTCAAGGCCAGCCTAGGCTATACGGTGAAACTTGCAAAAACAAAAACTAAAGAAATGCTAACTGTTTGATATGGGGTCTATGTTTAACCTGATTTAAACATTACATAATGTACACAAGTATGGAAACATCACATAGTACTCCATAAATATATATGTTTTTACATATCAGTTAAAAATAAATTTAATTAAAAATTAAAATATGTGTAACACAATAAAAAGTAATAACTGTTTAGAAGAGAAATAAAGAAGCTTAAGAATACAGTGATTAAGATGAGAATGATAAGATAGAAATATAGACTGGCCAGGGACAATGGCACATGACTATAATACCAGCCACTCCTGAGACAGGAGGATCACAGGTTTGAGGACAGAGGCAAACTGTGCAATTTAGCGAGATCATTTCAAAATAAAAATTAAAAAGGGTCAGAGATATAGTTCAGTGGTAAAGCAACTGCTTAGTGTAAGCTCCTGGGTTCAATCCCCAGTCTGTCATTTCTCCTCTCTCTCTCTCTCTCTCTCTCTCTCTCTCTCTCTCTCTCACACACACACACACACACACACACACACACACACACAATGCAAAGGAAAAAAATTAGGGGGCCAGGTTTGGTGGTACACATACCTGTAATCCCAGTTACTGAGAAGGGTGAGGCAGGAGGGATCACAAGTTCAAGACCAGCCTGAACAAGTCAGTAAGGACCTGTCTCAAAACAAAAAAGTCTTCAAGAGGGCAGGGGCTGTATAGCTCAGTGGTAGAGTGCTTGTCTAACATATGAGAGGTTCTGGGCTGAATCCTCAGCACAGCAAAAAAATTAAAAATAAAAAATAAACAAAAAATAAATAAATTTGGCCAAAATGAGCTTTATCGGAGAAAGTAACAGAGGCCTAAACAAAGTAAAATGACTGTATAATATTTGTTAAGTGTTGAAATAATATACATGGTATAGTAATTTCTTGTATTTGATGGTACCTTGGAGTTCTTATTTATTTATTTATACATGTTCATAGGGTACAGAGTAGTAAGTCTTTGCTATATCCATTATGCAACTAATAAATCACTTTTGCTTACACATTCATCATCTGACATATTTTACAGCACAGTATAAACTAAAGCAGAGAAGAACAGAAAAAAAACTAGGAATCTTAATCAATATGCAATAAAAATGGTACCTTGGAGTTCAATATCTTAATTTTATAGGTGTATAATCTGTGGTCAAATCAGCACTAGAGTAAAACAGTAACTAAAATTCCTGGTAAGTAATTGTCATTCTGTTTAAGAAGAAATGTAGGCAGTAGTAACTTTTAAAAACAGTTCTAGGAAAATGTTTAAAATCAGAAATCTGTTACATTTAAAAATGGTCAAGTTTAGTACAAGACACTAAGATAAAATAGCTCTTTCAAAGATAGATAGGGGGCGGTATTATCAAGAATGCTGAATAGATTACAGATGTAGTTATGTCAGAACAACATGGGAGTAGATCATAAGCTTTAATAAGACCTGAAAGTTTCAAGTGGACTGAAGAATTTTTAAAAACAAATGTAATAGATGTTAGCCTCATAAGAATATATGTACTAGAATGTTATAGAATTTATTGAATGTTATAGTACTTATAAAAATGAGTATTTCTTTATCTAACATATTTCCTTTAAATGGGTTAATAAAAGTAAGTTTTCATAATTATATTAAAAAGCAGGTTTTTATTATATGAATAGCATATATATAATAATATAAGTTTTTTGTAGTACTTGAGAGCTGAAGCCAGGGCCTTGAACATACTTTGCAACTGCTCTACCACTGGCTGCACCCCTAGCTCTCCCTCCTTTTTTCTGAACCAGTGTCTTGCTTAGTTACACAGGTTGCCTCTGCCTTCCAAGTTGCTGGGATTACAGGCTTGTGCCACTATGCCTAGCAATAATATGATTTATTAAGTGAAGAATTCGAGAGAATTTGGTTTTGAGAAAGTTTTATTCACTAAAGACGCATATCAGTTGAAAGAGTTAATCTGGAGATATTTGAAATGCAAAAATCTTTGACTGAGTTCTCCCCCTAGTGGTACCTGAAAATGATCTAACTTTTCCACAATTAATAATAATCTAAAATGTAGTATTTTTATAATGAAAAAAGAACTTCAGATTTTAATAAAAGATTTATGGGTCCTTTATATCCCCTCCTTTTTTGCTGCTGCTGTTGTTTTTGAGACAGGATCTTCCTATGTAGCCCAGGTTAGCCCTGAACTCATAATTCTCCTGCCTCAGACTCCAGAGTGCCAGGATTATAGGTGTGCACCACCATGCCCAGCCTATTTAAGGATCTTAATCTGCATTAAATAAATAAATAGTGAACCATTGAGGTATTTACTGAAAACACCCTTATTAAATGAATCAACAGCAAGTTAGTCAAAGAGCAAGCATCCTAAGTCTTGAAAGAGAAACAGAAATGCCTCAAAAATACAAGTAGAAGGTACAGAAAAATAGAGAAATTTAAGACAACATAGGGGCATGCAGAAAGGTACAGAATTTTGAAAGAATATGAAAGCTGCAGGAACAGAATGATTTTGAAGTATACCTTGCACAGTGTTCGTGGGTGGGCAGCAGGGAAGTAATGGTGAGAAATGAAGTAAATATAAGTTTGGGTAATAATAAAAATATAAAGATTTTATGCTATGGAGTTTTGATGTAATTTAGTAGGTAAAAGGCAATCAACAAAACCTTCTATATTTCTGTATTTTAGAAAGACATCCATGGTAACTCTGTAGAAGAGCTGAGGCTGGAGAAAAGGAAACTGGATAGGTTAATAAATAGTTCAGATAAGATGTAAGCAAATGCCAAGGTGCTGTGGTGCACTCCTATAATCCCAGAGACTAGTGAAGTTGAGGGAAGATGACTACAAGTTTGAGGCTAGATGCACCCTGCACAATTTAGCAAGATCCTCTCTCAAAATAAGAAACTAAAAAAGGAGCTAGAAGTGCCCTGGATTCAAATTCCCAATACTGCCAATAAATAAATAAGTAAATAAAGTAAGTAGGTAAGTATGTAAGCAGATGAACTAAGGGAATGAAAATGCTAAGAAAAATTAAAACTCTTTTTCTTCTTCTTCTTGTGGTACTAGGGATCAAACTCAGGGCTGCCCCCAGGCTAGGTGAATGCTCTACCACTGAGCTATACTTGCAGCCCAAAAAGTTTTTTAATGATTCACATTACTTTTGATTTAGACTTACTCAAGCATTTTCTTTTGAAGGATTGAAAAGTTCCGTAAGAAACTTTAACCTGTATGAACTATTAAGAACTATGTGAAGGCTAATACATAACAAGGAGGAGGTAAAATGTTGGAGGGAAAGTAAACTAGCTCAAGCACTTTGTAAAATAATTTGTCATCTACTAAATTTGAAAACTTACACACCTTATCTGTACATTTTTGGTATATATACACTGTTGTTGTTAGGTGCCATCGAGTCGGTATCCGACTCATAGCGACCCTCATAGGGTTTTCAATGGTTGACTGTTTCAGGATTGCCTTGGGAGTGGATTGCCAGGTCCTTCTCCCATTTTTGCGGCGCTGGGAATTGAACTCAGGACCTCAGATACTGCAGTGCAGAGCTCTACCAACTGAGCTAAATCCCAGCCCATATATACACTAGAGAGTTAAAAAAAAAAAAAAGAGCACTCAAAGTTATTACTAGATTAGATCATTTGATCAGAGATGATCTAGTAATCAAGACCTGAGATACAAAAGAGACCATTTTGAATAGAATAGGAACATGTCTGATTTTAAACATGTTGATTTTAAAGTGCCCATACAACTTCCAGGTGGAATTGTTCAGTACCCATTAAAACTGTTGGCCTACTCATCAAACACATAATAAGGAAAAAGTCAAGAAAAGTAGATATGTGTAAAACATTTGCAGAATATAACAGCAATATATAAAGAACTATATAGCTGGTGCCTGCAGCCATAGCACTGTGGCATGTGATTCTGTCAAATCTTGGAAGTTAAGCAGAGTTGGGCCTGGTTAGTACTTGGATGGGAGACTGCCTGGGTACAAGGGGAGCTGCAGGCTTCGGAGAAGGACCTGGCAAACCACTCCCCAAAATATTCTGCTATGAGTTGGATACCAACTTGACGGCAGCTAACAACAACAACCTATATCTGTTAAGAAATCAATAATCTACAAGAAAAATATAAACAAATGCTCTAACAGGCACTTTACAAAAAAAGAAATCCAAATGCCCACAAATGGTAAAAATGAAAACATATGACAAGGGTTGGGGAGGATGTGGAAGAATAAGAACTTTCATATGCTGCTGTTGGGAGTCCAAACAACCACCAACACTTTAAAAAACAAAGTTGAAGATTTGCAAGCCCTGCAACCCAGCAAATTCTACACCTTGGTATACATGCTAGAGGAACATGTGCAATATGATATATGTACTGTACAAGATTGCTCACAATTACAGTCTTATTTACAATAGTCCCAACCTGAAAATTCCCAAATGTCCACTTGTTGTTGTTTTAGCTGCTGTTGAGTTGGGTCCAACTCATAGCAACCCTATGTGCAGCAGATCGAAACACTCCCAGATTCTATGCCAGGCACATGATCTTAAAATTTATGTTTAAGCCCATTGTTGCAGACACTGTATCAATCCATCTAGTGGAGGGTTTTCCTTTTTTTCATTGACCTGCCACTCTCTAGAATACACTTGTGATATATTAAAAAAATAAATAAATAAATAAAGATGACTTTTATAAATACAATGTTGAACAATGGAAGACAGAAAATTTTCAATATGATTCCATGCAAAATTGAAAATTTGGGAAAACTGTGTGGGCTCAGAAATGTACACAGAGGACAAAATTAGGGGCCAGAGATATAACTTAGTGGTGGAGTATTTGGCTAGCATGCACAGGCCCTGGGTTTGATCCTCAGCACCATACACACAGAGAGAAACAAAATTAGAGGAACAGTGAAGAACTGATCATCATAAATGTTGGGATGAGGAAAAGGGTAGGGTGTGATTGGGCAGACTTCTTGAAAACAGATACTGTTCTTTGTCTTGACCACGAAAGCAGTTATATGTGCAGTATTTTAAAATACATTAGAACGTAGCTTATTTTCTTAACCTCTCTCTATATTGTATTTAATAATTTTTTTAAAAAAAGGTTTTAAAACTACTGTTCAGGGGAAACAGGTTAACATTGGAGATAAATTACAATTCATTGTTATAAAGATGATTCCCTTTAATTTGGTATAGTTTTTAAAGGCTCAAAGCTTGGATTCTCAAAGAAATACAAACATGCAGAACTGACAAAGATGAGTGAAAATAACAGTTTAAACAAGAAAGAAGAAAATCAAAAGTAAGTGGTGTTATAAAAGTTAGGGGAGAAGAGAATGCAAGGAGGATGAAGTGGTCAACAACACAAGTAATAAGCACCAGCAGGGTTAATACTGAAAAAAATTGCCAATAAACTTGGCAATTAGGATTCCAAGGACTACTTTATCAACACATGTTGATAACACCTGTTAAAACAGCTATTATAAAAAAAAAAGATGAAAGATAACAGGTATTGCGAGGATGCAGAGAAAAGGGAACCCTTGCACACTGTTGGTGAGGATGTATATTAGTACAGCTATCATGGAAAACAGTATGTTGTTGTTGTTGTTGTGGAGGTCCCCCAAAACTAAAAAATACAATTCCTATATAATCCATCATATATACAAAGGAAGCCTGCAGCGGTAGCCCTGTGGCATCTGATCCCGTCAGATCTTGGAAGCTAAGCAGGGTCGGGCCTGGTTAGTACCTGGATGGGAGACCGCCTGGGAACACCAGAAGCTGTAGGCTTGGGAGAAGGACCTGGCAACCCCCTCCCAAAAATCAATCTGCCATTGAAAACCCTATGAACGGCAGAGAAGCACTGACAATAGTGTTTCCCCTGTTGTACAGAGGGTCGCTATGAGCCGGATACCAACTCGACGGCACCTAACAACAACAACAACATACAAAGGAAATGAACTGGGTATATGGAAAAGATATCTGTAGTTTTATTCACAATATTCAAGACGTGGAACCACCATTGGAACCACCAATGGATGAACGGATAAAGAAAATGTAAATATACACAATGGAATGCTACTTTGTGACAACATGCATAAACTTAGAGCACATTATGTTAAGTGAAATAAGGCAGGCACAGAAAGACAGAAACCCCATGATCTCATTTATATGTGGACTCTAAAACAATCAAACTCATATCTAGAGAGCAGTATAATGATTACCAGAGGTTTGGCTTGTGGAAGCAGGCTGGAGAACTTTAAAAAATATTCCATTCATCTTTATTTCTATTTTTCACAAATCACATAACATATATTTTAAACAAAACACGCAGTACACTAGTTTCTTCATTTTAATAAATACTTCAGAATCAACAAAGAGTGATTTAAATCTTGCTATTTCATGATTAAGATATATAGAAATGTGGCAAATTTTAATAGTATTGATGTTAGAAAAATACACACTAAAACTAAATTTGTATACTATTACGATTTAAATAACTGATTACAAATATATCAGGCAGTTGGTTTACTTCTTAACTTTCTCTAACTGTATGTACACTTTACAGGGAATATTACCAAAAGAACATAAAGGATAACTTTTACAAACTTATAAAATCATAATGTGATTACTTTTGATTGAGATCAAAAGATTAAAATGTAAAGCTGGGCATGGTGGTGCATACCCATAATTACAGCACTTGGGAGACTGAGCAGAAGGATCAATGTGAGTTCAAGGTCAGCCTGGCCTATGCAGTGAGACCTTATCTCAAAGCTAAACAAAACAAAACAAAACAAATAAGGTTATAAAATGCAAATTTGGAAATTAGCTGAATTTTAAATTCAAATTTAAAGACAAAAGGAAATTTCAGGTGGGGAGAAAATGCTAGATTTGTAACAAAAACTGTACTGAGATCTAGAGTAAAATATAATAAAAACACTTTGCACTGAAAGCCATGGCATGGCACACGTGTATATTCCCAGCTACTGGGGAGGCTGAGGCAAGAGGATCACTTGAGCTCAAGAGTTATAGGCCAGGCTGAACCACACAGCAAGACTCTGGGTCAAACAAACAAACCTAACTATGAAAGATGTAATATTTTAAACATAATACTTTGCCCATATAGGAAAATTACTACCTTACTATATTGTACAATAAGAGGTAGGACATTTGTGCTTGGTGTCATTGTCCATGCCTGTTATCCCAGCTGCTCAGGAGACTAATGCAGAGGGATTGCAGATTTGAGGCCAGAGGAAGCCTGCACAACTTAGCAAGAGCCTGTTGCAAAATAAAAAATGGGCTGAGAGTTCAGCTGTGTAGTACAGTGCCTGTCTACCATGCACAATGCCCTGTCTTCAACCAGTAGTAAAAAAAAGTAGGACATATGAAATGACAAAACACATTTACTATCTATCTATCTACCTATCCATCCATCCATCTATCTGTTTTGAAATAAGGTCCCACAATGCAGCCTAGGCTGGCCCTTGACTTGCAATCTTCCCACTTTCACCTCCCAACTGCTGGGATTATGGGCATTTGCCACCACACCCAGCCCACATTTACTTCTTAAACTCTAAATTTTCTTTTGAAAACAGATTCAACAACATAGAAATATAATAAATTGCCACTCAAAAATGAACTTAAAGAACAGAAAAAAAAAAGATTTTTGCAAAAATTTTGGACTTCAGTGAAATTAAAAACTTTTGTGCATCAAAGAACAATATCAACAAAGAAAAAAAAGGTAGCTCATACCATGGGAGAAAACATTTGCACACCTAAATCTGATAAGTGATTGATATTGAGAATATATAGGTAATTCCTATAACTCACCGCCAACAAAAAACCAAACTGATTCAAAATTAGACAAAGGACTCTAATACACATTTCTCCAAAGAAGATAAATGAATTCTAAATTACCAAATAAAAAGATGCTCAACATTACTAAATCATTCTGTCTGTTAGGTGCTGTCGAATTAGGTCTGACTCTAGGAAAATGCAAATCAAAATCACAATAAGATACCACTTCAAACATTAAGATGGATGATTATTTTTTTAAAACCCCAGAAAACTAGCAAATGTTGGTGAAGATGTGGAGAAAAGGGAATCCTTGTGCACAACAAATAAGCATGTAAAATGGTTGCAAGTGCTATGGAAAATAGTGAGGCAATTCCACAAAAAATTAAACGGAATTACTAAATGATGCAGCAATTCAACTTCTAGGTGCTATATATACACACAAAAAATGAATGCAGAGACTCAAACAGGTATTTATATACCCATGTTCACAGTGGAATCATTCATACAGCCCAAACTAGAAGCAATGAATGAATGGATAATAAAAGTATAGTATATACATACAATAGAAGATTATTTAACCTTAAAAAGAAAGGAAAGTCTGATACATACTACTACATGAATGAACCTTAATGACATTATGCTAAATAAAACAAGCCGGTTATAGGTGAATGTTGCGGTACATGCTTGTAATCCCAGAGACTCAGGAGGCTGATACAGGAAGATCCCAAGTTTGAGGCCAGAGGCAGCCTATACAACTTTGCAAGACCATCTCAAAACCAAAGATATAAAAGGTGCTGGGGTGAAGCTCGAACAGTACTTGCTTAGCATGTGCAAGGCTCTGGGTTCAACCCCCTAGTACTCCTAAATAAATAAATAAAGCCTGCCACAAAAGGACAAATCATTCTCCTTCTATGTGTCGTTAGATGCCACAGAGTGGGATCTGACTCAAAGCAATCCTATGTTTAACAGAGCACAACACTGCCCAACACTGGGCCATGCACATGGTCTTTTTATGTTTGAGCTCACTGTTGCAGTCACTATCTTTCTTCTCATTTTGAGAAGTGCCACATCAGCAAAAGGAGGTCCCAGGGGCTTTATCCCATTTCCATCATTAAGGTTTAACCTGCTTTGAGGAGGCAACTCTTCCTCAGCCTTTTCTTGAACATCTTCCTGCCTAGGGGGCTCATTTTCCAGCACATGTGACAGTGCTTCCCTGCTATTCATAGGGTTTTCAATGATTAATTGTTACAGAAGTGGCCTGCTGGGTCCTTCTCCTTAGTCTATCTTAGTCTAGAGGCTCAGCTGAAACTTGTCCACCATGGGTGGCCCTGCTGGTATCTGAAATACTGGTGGTAGAGCTTTCAGCATCACAGCAGCATGCAAGCCCCCACAGTAAGACAAGCTGACAGACGTGTGGCGAATATGAGATAACTAGAGTGGTCAAATTCATAGAAAAAAAGTAAAATGGTGATTACTAGGGGCTGGCAAGAGAAAGAAATGGGAAATTACTGTTTAAAGGACACACAGTTTCAGTTAAGGAAGATGAAAAAGTTCTGGAGATGGATAGTGGTGATGGTCACACAACAGTGTGATGTACTTAATGCTACAGAATTATATACTTCGAAACAGTAAATTTTAGCATGAGTGCACGATGCGTGCCTATAATCTAAATGACTCAGCAGGCTAAGGCAGGAGGATCTCAAGTTTGAGGCCAGAGGCAGTCTGCACCACTCAGCAAGTGATGGTTTAAAAAAAAAAAAAAAAAAAAAAGGTACATTTTATATTATGTATATTTTTCCACAAAAAATGAACTTGGAAATGAATAAATCTTGAAAATAGAATCCTAGTCATGAGCTTGAAGATAGAGTAAGTAACTCTTCACGTATACAGAGATGGGGAACTCTTACATTACATGTAGATGTAGTTATTTTTATCTGGTACCTGGATTTCAAGCTCTGCAATGTGTTGCTGTAGTTCAGCCACAGCAGCTATGCTGTCTGCTTCCCTGAGTCTCACAGCCATCACCTCTTCCTTGTTCTAGGGAGGCAAGCAAAACAAAACAATAAACCAGCTGCATCTGGAAGTGAGATTTTTCAGATTTTAGAGAAGGAAATAAAGTATATAAATCATGTATTTGTATTATCTAGCAGTATCTGAGGCAGTATCTACAATGAAATAGTAAAATATAATATCTACAAGTGTGATAAAAACATTTTAAGTTGCCATGTGTCAGCTCAAATCAGATTTTGCCTCCACCTCCATCTGTGTGAAATTTATGAAAATCTTTTGGGTTTCAGAGTGCTTGGGATTTCAAAACTGGAGATCATACATTTGTACTGTTTTAAGTAAGAATATTCAAATTCAGTTGTAGGAGAAAAACAATGTCAATATAAAAATAATATCTAGATATTCTGCATAAGTGAAAAACAAAATGAGATTTAATGATTACTCATCAACAAATCATAAGCTATAATCATATAAAATTAAATGAAAATCTATCAGACTTATATGATTCAAGGACTAGTGTCCTTGAAGAAGATTTATTCCTGAATTGTTCCAACAAAACAAGGTAAAATATATACATTTAATCAGGTACTGGGCACTTAAGTAGCAGTTAATACAATGGTATTATTAAAATCTGAAAAAGGCAATTCAAAAGCTTGAGCAAATCAATTTATAGCGTACACATAGGGAGATATATTACAGTCAGCATCTGTAACATTTTACAGAGGCAGTAATGAATAATTAAAAATTAAGTAAAATCTTGTATCAGTTCTTAAAATCCTAACATTTTCATCTTTTATCCATTATTTAGACAAATTCAGGGAAAACAATTATTTTCATCAGCAGATTCTACAAATATTTATTTCCAAGGAACATTTAACTTTGTTTACACATGCTAAGACATTTGAGGAGCAACATTTAATTCAGTAACATTGTTACATGTTTAAAGAAAACATTGATAATAGAAAATAATTAAATTTAGTTCTCTATTAAAGATAAGTCATCATAGATAAGTCAGTATCAAAAACTCAATCAGAAATGAGTATAACAAATCAGATTAATATAATATTTCATATTTTATTTTTAAAATAGTCTAGCCACATCTTTCAAAAGGGACTATGCTTAAGTTAGTACAAATTTCAGTACTGTCTACAGATTTCTGTCAGTGTAAATTATAACAGCCATGCATATTTATTAGGATGTAATTTCATCTCTGGATTTCAGTGACACTGATAAACCACTCAAGCTTCACTCTTGGTTTTTAATGACACCAGAACAAGTTGATGGAATTACAGCTTTATATGTGTTTATTTCCCATAGAATAATAAGGCTGGAATACTTAAAGGGCATTATTCCTACAATTGATTAGGTGAACGTCTAGTTTATTTTAAATCTTATAACTTTTCTTTAGTAATTCATTCTAGTGCTCAGAGCATACTCATCCCTTTAGTTATTTCTCTCGTGTGTGTGTGTGTGTGTGTGTGTGCGCGCACACACACCCTCCCACCTTTCTTCACTGCTAGACTAAAAGTGCATTTCAGGCAAAAAAATATATATACTCGATTTCACCATTTTTGGTGATTTTTGAATCAAACACTTCACACACCACAAAGAAAAACTAAAAGAATAACAGAAAATGTATCAGTCTTTCCCAAACCACTGATAACATAGACATTTCTTTTACTCTCCACTCTATCTAGAAAACATATGTCAATACTGACTGCCCACTAATAGGATACCAATCAAATCAGGGGAGCAACTACTTCTCTAAATTACCTTTTTGGTTGAGTCATTAAAATTTTCCATTTTAAAGAGCTACTAGTAAAAAGAAACATTGTAAAAGGACGCTAGTAAATGTCACTAGAGGACATTAAGTTAACCAAGGACCTGGTTTAAATGAGGTTTCTTGCCTGTAATTCACCCTAGAAGCAACATGACCTAAACTGGTCCAAAAGCAACCTCTAAAACCAGTTCAGGAAAAGTGGGGAATAAGATTGACTTTTAAAAAGAAAATCTAATCATGACAAAATAAATCTATAAAAGGCATTATTACATGGACAAAAAACATGAACAAGCTATTTTATGTGTTTACCTTGCATTCAATCTCTGCTTGTTTGCGCTTTGCTTCACTTAATTGAGTAAGCAATCCTTTGTTCTGTGCGGAAAGATAGTGTACCTTCTCCTGTAGACTCATTACTTCTTGTTCTGCTCTTCGAAGATGGTTACTATTGATCTGGTTCTAATAATCAGAAATAGAAATATGCATGCTAAAGATAAAAGGCCTGAAATTTTTAATAAATTTCTACCTACATATTTTACACTTCAACATTAAAAAGTATTTTTAGTTACAAGTCCATTTTTTCAACAAATAAACAATGAAAAAATAAGATATTAAGCCTTTTTTCTTTTTTTTCTTTTCTTTTTTTTTTTTCTTTTTTTTTTTATTTATTTTTTTTTTTTTTTTTTTTTTTTTTTTTTTTTTTTTTTTTTTTTTTTTTTTTTTTTTTTTTTTTTTTTTTTTTTTTTTTTTTTTTTTTTTGAGACAGGGTCTTGCTGTGTGGTCCAGGCTGTTCTAGAACTCACATTGATCCATCTGCCTCACCCTCCCAAGTGCTGGGATTACAGACATAGATCACCATGTCTGGCTTATAAAATTACTTTAAAAAGTCCAATCCTCCAAAGGAATTCATGTGCTCTGTATTAGAAACTCTTGTTATGACTCAATATACCATTTATACAAAAAACCAAAAAAACAAAAAAACAAAACAAAAAAACCTGTAACATATAAGGATATTTACACACAATTTATAAATATTCATTTCTGAAACAAGCAGTGAGAGTACCAAGTGCATACTTAAGAGGAAGGATGAATTTAACTTTCCAGTTCTCAAAAGAAAGCACAAACTGATTAAAAGGCACCATCACCACTTACTGAACTGGAAACTCCTTCATGTCATAAAACATGTCATGTATACTTCTATATTCCCCCAATCTCCTCATGGAGCTCAGACTGATTTTGAACTCTGGCTTTGCTATTTGGTGATTAAGCAAATAGTTAATATCGCGAAGTCTCTATTTCATTTTTCACACACACACACACACACATATAAATACTTCTTATTACTCATTTGGTTGTCTTCAGAATGAGATAATACATGTAACAAGGCCTAATATGTAATAAGCACTCAATAAATGTGAGCTGCTTAACATATAATTATGGGACGTGCTGAAAAAAATCAGACCTTGAACTGGATAACATGAGGTAGTTTTCCCATTCAGGCTTGATGCAGCTTAATTTCTGTCATCCCTAAACTAGTCTGCAGTGGCTTGAAAGAAATAGTAAGGACTTTAATAATCAAAAAGAGGTAAGATCTAGTTCCTTATTTAATAGTTCTTCAATCTTGGACAAGTTATTTAATATCACCAAATTTCAGTACCCTGGAAAAAAAATGCAAATACTACCTCTTGTCTTCCGAGTTGTGTTGTGAAGATTTTATGTGAAAATTATATGAAAAAAATCTTGTACAATGCCTGAAATTTTACAGATAATAAATGCACGGTTGTTACTATTCTTATATCTACTCTACCTCACTCTATGAAAATGGTCTATAGTTTTAATGAAAACAGATAATTGCAGACATTTAAGCTCCAACACTTTCTACCACTTCCAAGTTTCTTTACCTTTACTTTTACTTATCTTCCTGTCTCCCAGAAGAAATACCTTCTTTGTAAGCATCCTCCATGTTTTTCATCTCTCACCTTTTTTACTCAATGTATTTTGCCTACAAAATTAAGTGAACTTCTTAGTACTGTACTCTAAATGTTCTACAACCTTTTTTCATATCTGCTACCACTGATACAACACCTCAGAGAGCCACACCTTCAACATAGTTGCAATGAATTCCTATAGATAAAACCCCTCCCACAACCATGAACATAAGACCATGATTCAAGATTACAAAACACTAATACATAAAACCCAAGATTTGACCATGAGTGACAACATTGGACAAAACAGAGAGCAAGAATGTATTTTTAAGAACTCTACTTAAGCCGGGCGTGATGGCATACATGCCTATAATCCCAACGACATGGAAAGTGGAGGTAGGAGGATCTCAAGTTTGAGGCCAGAAGCAGGGTGCATAACTTAAGACCTTGTCTTAAAATAATAGTGAAAAATGGGCTGGGAGTGTGGGTTGGTGGTAGAGTGCTTGCAAAAGCATGCATGAGGCTCTGGGTTTAATTCGCTAGTATCACAAAAAAAAAAAAAAAAAAGGAAAAGAAATGTACATAATGATTACAAGCACTTTATATAAAATAGGTTATGTTTTAAATTATTAGAGATATAAAAGGAAGAAGCAAAAATCATAAGCAAAGAAAAAGTCACTATCAAGAAAGATTCAGGCTGGGCATGGTGGTATTTGTCTGTAATCCCAGCTACTCAGGAGACTGAGGCAGGAGAATTACAAGTTTGGGGCCAGAGGCAGCCTGCACAACTGAGCAATACCTTGTACCAAAATAAAAAATAAGCTGGGTGCAATGGCGCATGCCTGTAATCCCAGTGGCTCAGGAGGTGGAGGCAGGAGGATCGCAAGTTCGAGACCAGAGGCGGTCTGCACAACTTAGTGAGACCTTGTCTCCAAAAGTAAAAAAAAAAAAAAAAAAAAAAAAAAGGGCTGTGAGGGCAGCTCAGTGGTACAGCACTTGGAAAACATGCAAGCACAAGGCCCTGGGATCAACCCCCAGTACCATAAAAAATAAATAATTAATAAAAATTAAAATTAAAAAAGGAGCTGGGGTGAAGCTCAGTGGTAGATCACTTGCTTAGCATGTGCAAAGCCCTGGTTTCAACCCCTAGTACTGAAACAAAAATAATAAAAAGCAACATTCAGGGCCAGGCATTGTGGTACATTCCTGCAATCCCGGCACAAGAGGCTTAGGCAGGAGGATTCCAAGTTTGAAGGTAGCCTGGGCAACACAGTGAGTTTAGGCCAGTCTTGGCTACACAGTGAGAGACTGTCTCAAAAACACAGGGAGGCTGGGCGTGGTGGCGCACGCCTGTCATCCCAGCGGCTCGGGAGGCAGAGGAGGGAGGATCGCAAGTTCGAGACCAGAGGCAGTCTGTGTAATTTAGCGGGACCCTGTCTCAAAAAGTAAAAAAAAAAAAAAATGGGCTGAGGTGCAGCTCAGTGGTCCAGCACTTGCAGAGCATGCAGGCGCCAGGCCCTGGGTTCAACCCCCAGTACCGCAAAAAAAAAAAAACACGGGGAAAAAAATACTTCTCATAAATTTTAAAAACTGTCAAATGAAAGAGAGCAAAAAATTGGCAAGCAGGTGGACAAATCCAAAGGAGCACTGAGTCCATAAGACAATGTTGTTGTTGTTAGGTGTCATCGAGTCAGTATCTGACTCATAGTGACCCTACGTACAACAGGCAAAACACTATTGTCAGTGCTTCTCTGCTATTCATACGGTTTTCAATGGCAGATTGATTTTTGGGAGTGGGTTGTCAGGTGTTCCCAGGCGGTCTCCCATCCAAGTATTAACCAGGCCTGACCCTGCTTAGTTTCCAAGATCTGACGGGATCAGATGCCACAGGGCTACAGCTGTAGGGTCCATAAGACAATAAGGTCTAGTAATTTGGAGGCATAAAGAAAGTGTACAATAACTTGTAAGATGGAAGAAGAATATATCAGGCCCTTACTGTTCAGAATTGAAATAGGGATCGTTATCATCTGACTTTGTTCAGTCATGCAAGCAATTCCAAATTTTTCAGGGACTAAACCCTAATAGGAAATTTAAAAAAATTTAAAAGTCAAGCCAGTACTTAGAAAGTACAAGAAAAAACTAAGTCAATCCAATAAAATAGCAGGAAAGGAAGAAAAACATGGAAGAAAAAATAGGAAGAAATAGAAAGTAGAAAACAACAAATACATAATAATCAGGACTTTTGATTTCCAAGTGGGGATCCACAGAGTTCGAATACTGCTCCCACTCTTTTGATTCAGTTGTTATTGTTGTTAGGTGCTATTGAGACCTGTCTGACTCACCACAACCTTTAATTGGTTTTCAATGGCTAATATTTTGGGGATTGCCTGGGGAGTGGATTGCCACGTCCTTCTCCCATTTTTGTGGTGCTGGGAATTGAACTCGGGACCTCAGAGACTTTAGAGCATGCTCTACCAACTGAGCTAAATCCCAGCCCTTTGATTAAATAAGAGGGGGTAGGAAAAAAAAAACAGCTGGACTTTAAGTTCAACCCAGAAGCCCCCTAGGAGAGATGGGATGAGATTTAAGCCTTTTCTAAACTGGGCCAGAGGCCATAAAGAAAATTCAGCTAGGAGGAATACTGAACTGGTAGAGGCCAAGTGCTGGCTAATAGGGAGCAAAGAGCCCCCAGTGAGGCAGCAAATCTAGAGAGTTTACAAGTTTTTGCACACATTTTCATTATGTATCCTAAAAGGTACACACGAAAAAGATTATTGAGAGTTCTGAGAAAAACATTCACAGTATAGACTGGAGGGAGGGGAACAGGGGCCACTGTAGGATGGGCACTTACCTATGCCTATCTCCTC
Source organism: Pedetes capensis (assembly GCA_007922755.1). Lineage (NCBI taxonomy): Eukaryota > Metazoa > Chordata > Mammalia > Rodentia > Pedetidae > Pedetes > Pedetes capensis. The sequence continues at coordinate 4,268 of VMDO01009341.1, read as the reverse complement.
TAGGGAATAAAAGTTTTAATCTGTCTGAACAAGACCAACAAATTTTGCTGTTTTGGGGGCTCTGGTGAAAGCCACTGTTTCTAGGCAGGACTGTGTATGGGCCTAAGATTACAACCAGGGTTGCGAAAGAACTTTAAAAAGACAAAATGCCCCAGATACCAAAACATAATGCAGCCTAAGACTGAAGTTTTATCAGAATAACAGAAACACACATTCCCTTTTAATTCCCTGTAACAAGATTGGAGGAATACTGCTTGGAGGTAGACCCACTTCTGAGGTGTTGTGCAGAGGAAGGCCTAAGGACACTGAGGAAAGCCCTCTGCCAAATCAGTCTTCACTGTATAAAAATAAAGTATTGCTAAAGGAATTTGAAGTATGTGGTGTACTGTGGATAACCACAGAAATAACAAACCTCAAACTCAGCCCATCTCCTAACTATATTAACGCAGAAGTTCCCCATAAAAGGCCTGGCAGACGGAAAAGTGTACTGATTTCTAGTCATAAAAACTACCTTAGACTTGTATCAAGATACCCAGTTTTCAAAAAAATTTACAAAGCATAGGAAAAGATAAGAAAAAACTAAACAGTAATCAGAGACAACGCAATCGATAGAACCAGCTTCACATATGACATAGATATTAAAATTATCTGACAGGGAATTTAAAATAACTATGATTAATATGTCTGCAGCTGTAGCCCTGTGGCATCTGATCCCGTCAGATCTTGGAAGCTAAGCAGGGTCAGGCCTGGTTAGTACCTGGATGGGAGACCACCTGGGAACACCAGAAGCTGTAGGCTTGGGAGAAGGACCTGGCAACCCCCTCCCAAAAATCAATCTACCATTGAAAACCATATGAACAGCAGAGAAGCACTGACAATAGTGTTTTCCCTGTTGTACAGAGGGTCGCTATGAGTTGGATACCGACTCGACGGCACCTAACAACAACAACATGATTAATATGTCATGGATGGGTATGGTAGTACATGCCTGTAATACCAGTCAACTCAGAAGATGGAGGCAGAGGATGTCAAGTCAAGGCCAGAGGCAGTCTGCATAACTTAGTGAGAATCTGATTCAAAATAAGAAGTAGAAAATAGGCTGGGGGTGCAGCTCAGTGGTAGAGTGCTTGCAAATCTTATGTGAAGCACTGGGTCCAATTGCCCAGTACTGAAAAAACAAAAACAAAAACAAAAGTCAAATGCTCTAAGGTAAAGGTAAAGAACATGCAAGATCAGATAATATCAGCAGAAAAATAAGAACTATCAGAATCAAACAAAATAACTAGAAATGAAAAACAATGACAGACATAAAGAATGCCTTCAATGGCCTATCAGAAAACAAAATGGAGGAAAGAATCAGTGAACTTAATATGTCAGTAAAAATGTTTTGGTCAGTAAGAGTTGAAAATACAGAGGGAAAAATAATGAAGGTGGTTGAGTAGGAAAAACTGAGCATCCAAGAGATGTCAGACAACATGAGGGCTAGGAGGATAGCTCAAAGGTAGAGCACTTGCCTAGCATGCTATAGGTCTGACCTCCAGCCCTGAGAAGAATGAAGAAGACAGAAGAGAGGAGGAGGAGAAAGAGGAGGAGGAGGAAAAGAAGGAGAAGGAGAAGAAAGAGCAGGAGAAGGAGGAGGAAGAGGAGGAGGAAGAAGAATAACAACAACAGTGGTGGTGATGGTGCATGAGCAGAAGAAATACTTGAAGACACAACCAAGAATTTTCCAAACAAACCCAGTCCCCAAAAGAGAAATACCATATGCTCTCACTCATGTGGGAGCTAAATCTAACCTACAGGAGGAAAAAAAATATATGTGTGTGTGCGTGCGTGCGTGTGTGTGTGTGTGTATGTGTGTGCAGATATATAAATATGAACAATAACACTTATCTAAGAAGGGAAAATATAAGCAGAGTAGAAAGAAGAGAGGAGGAGATCAGCAAGTGGGAGTAAGGTGGGGAAGGGGAGGGGAAATAAAGTAGAGAGGAAAAGGGGAAGAGAAAAATCTCAAAATATATGATCCAACTATATGAATACATGGGAAAAACAGGGGAAAGGAAAGAACATAATCCATGAATGCTTATGATTTTTATTACATATTAATCAAATGGTTCTATAAAATATGTAAGTTGATGAAAGTGTAATAAAAAGCGATATAATAGTTGCCTAATGGACAAAGCAAGTCTTATTACTCTGTACCAACAATTATAGATGAAGAGAAAAAGAAAAAGAAAAAATTCAGATTACAAGATATGAAAAGAAATAAATAAATATATTTTCAGACCTGAGTTTCTAAATTAACTGACAATGAGAGTAAACTCTTGGAATAATACCTGGGACATACTAAGAGTTCAATGAAATTTAGGCATTATTACTTTTATTATTGTAAGCTAATATTTTAAAAATAATAATATACTACAAATTCATTTTTTTAAAAAAGAATTTTCCAAAATTTGGGGCAGACACAAATGCCAATCCAAGAAACTCACAGGAAAATAAAAATAAAACAAAGCAAAAAACACATCCAGGTATATCATATTCAAACTGCCAAAAATAAAGGACAGAGAGAGAAAAATAAAAAACACGTTACATGTACCAGAAAAAAAAAAATACGAAAATAAGAAAAATAAGAAATCCAACAGAATTCTGGCTTACATAGTTTCCAAAAAGATAATGGGGTGATTTAAAGAGCTGAGGGGAAAAAAATGTAGAGTTCAATACCTTGCAAATACCTTTTAAAATTAGAGAAAAAAACACTTTCTTAAACAAAAACTAAAAATTCATTACCAGCAGACTAATACAAGAAATATTAAAGGAAGTACTTTATGCAGAAAGAGTAAGACACAAGACAGAGTCATAGATCTATACAAAGAAACAGAGGTGCTGAAATGTAATAACTGAAGGGGAAACAAATTTCACTAAAACAATTTAATTTCTATGAAAGATAGACTAAAAGCAAAACTATTACCACATCTTGTAAAATGGATGATGACAATAGCACAAAGGAGGGGGAAGAATTCAGAGTATACTGTTGAAAGGACTTTATATTACACATGAAATATACAATGGATTTATTAATTAAAATTCATAATCAATTACTTGAAGGTAAACTCTTATTAAAGATGTATATTATAATACAAAGAGCAACCACTAAATAAAAATCCTTGAAAGGAGTATAAGTCAACTGTGAAAATGAAACCACAGTAAATGCCTAATAAATCAAGAGAATGTAGAAAAGGGGGGGAAACAAAAAATAGATGGAACAAACAGAAAATAGCTAGTAAGGTGATGGATATTAATCCAAATAGAATAAAAAAACATGGACTAAGCACAATAGCTAAAAGGAACTTTGAGATTGGATTATTTTGATAACTTTACTGAAATATAGTTTACCTATAAAATTCACATACTTTAAGTTTGGTAGTTTTTAATATATTCAGAGTTAAACAACCAATTGTCACATTCAATTTGAGAAGAATCATGGCTGTTTATTAGATATATAAGCACAGATAAGTTGAAAATATAAAAGGTGGGAAAGCTATAATTTAGCTTATGAATATAAGCATACTCCAAAAGCTAACCCCCACGTCTGTCAGTTTGCTGCACTGTGGGGGCTTGTGTGTTACGATGAGGCTGAGAGCTCTGCCACTGTAACCTCAGACATGAGCAAGGTTAACCATGGTGGACAGGTTTTCAGCTGAGCTTCCAGACTAAGACAGACTAGGGAGCAGGACCTGGCAAGCCACTCCCGAAACAACTAGCCATTGAAAACCCTATGAATAGCAAAGAAACACTGTCAGATATAGTGCCGGAAAATGAGCCCCCTAGGTTGGAAGGCACTCAAAAGACTACTGGGAAAGAGTTGCCTCCTCAAAGTAGAGTCTACCGTGATGACAGAAATGGAGTAAATCCCCAGGGTGCTCAACTTGCTGATGTGGCACAACTCAAAATGAGGAGAAACAACTGTAAACATCCATTAATAATTGGAACATGGATTGTACGTAGTATGAATCTAGGAAAATTAGAAATCCTTAAAAGAGAAATGGAACGCATAAACATTGACATTCTGGGCATCAGTGAGCTAAAATGGACCGGCATAGGCCATTCTGAGTCAGACAATCATATGGTCTACTATGCTGGGAATGATGAACTAAAGAGAAATGGGGTTGCATTCATCATCAAAAAAGACATTTCAAGATCTGTCATGAAATACAATGTTGTCAGTGATAGAATAATATCCATACGCCTACAAGGAAGGCCAGTTAGTA